>PVHX01002389.1:22529-169912 GCA_004024805.1 Geosciurus inauris | reverse complement strand
TTTTTTTTTTTTTTGGTACTGGGGATTGAAGTCAGGGGCACTCGACCACTGAGCCACATCCCCAGCCCTATTTTGTGTTTCATGTAGAGACAGGGTCTCACTGAGTTGCTTAGCGCCTCGCCGTTGCTAAGGCTGGCTTTGCACCCGCAATTCTCCTGTCTCAGCTTCCCAAAGTACTGGGATTACAGGCATTAAGATTTTAAATTTAAAAGCCAGCCTCAGCAACAGTGAGGTGCTAAGCAACTCAGTGAGACCCTGTCTTTACATAAAACACAAAATAGGGCTGGGGATGTGGCTCAGTGGTTCAGTGCCCCTGAGTTCAATCCTCAGTACCAAAAAAAAAAAAGATCTTAAATTTAGAATTTACAGAAGTAAACATTCTTTTTTTTTTTTTTTAATTTTTTTTAGTTGTAGATGGACACAATGTCTTTATTTTATTGCTATTTATGTGGTGCTGAGGATCGAACCCAAACCCTCATGCATGTGAGGCAAGCGCTCTACCACTGAGCTACAATCCCAGCCCCGAAGTAAACGTTTTTATGGTACTTGTAATACTTTTTTTTATTCAGTGCAATGTTATGTTAATAAATGAGCTTTTTTTAGCAATTAATGTTTAATGAATGAAAATTTGCTAACACTTAAATATGTGTCCCTTTAAATGTCTAAATTAATCTGTATTGTATACAGTAAAAATGGTTTACTCTTTTCCCTTACAGGAACTTTAATGGAGTTGGGTATCTCTCCAATTGTTACATCTGGTTTGATTATGCAGTTGTTAGCTGGAGCCAAAATCATTGAAGTAGGAGATACACCCAAAGATAGAGCTCTATTCAATGGAGCCCAGAAACGTGAGCATTAATACAATTAAAGAGCCTTTTCCAATTTTGAGAATAATTGTGCAAAGATATTTTCTGAAATCTTTTTTTTTGTCTTTGGTTGTAAGCTTGTACTCCTTTTCCCCCCAATTTTTGTCAGTATTTGGTATGATCATTACCATTGGGCAAGCCATTGTGTATGTCATGACGGGAATGTACGGAGACCCTGCGGAAATGGGTGCTGGGATCTGTCTCCTTATCATTATTCAGGTAAGAAATCCTATATTTTCATATGCAGAAAATAAAGCAGTTTAATTCCTTTTTTTCTTTTCTAACAATTCTTTAGGTAATTGTTACACTCATGTACTTTTAAATTATTTAATTATAAAATTTTGATTTCTGAAGTAAAATGTATAAATTGGATGATGTAAAAATTAAAATTTATTCTAATAACCTTATAGTTGTACAACATTTTAAAGAACTGTGGATCACCTGAATTGCATTGATTCTAAGATATACATTTTTCACATTTGCTGTCTCTAAAATCAGGATGTTTTCCTATAATTAACAGTGGCTTATAATTGCTGTCAGCTAGGTGGCAGTCACAGAAATTGTCATTGTAGTGCATGAATGTCTGCTTGGATATAGCTGCTCAGATTGTCATTACATCTGTTGATTATGTGTACGGTGTTAATAAGTGTTCAGGTTTAATTGCTGTCTGAAGTGTCTTAAATATTTTGTGATTTATTATTAAAATGATTTTGTATACGGAAAGGCACAGAAAAAACATGATAGGTGATAAAACTTTAAAATACCTTTTTTATAAAGAGAATATAAAAAGTCTTTTTTATAAGATGTTGTGCCGTAGATTAATTGGCAATATTTTCTTTGTCAGTGGCACACAAAATAGTGGTGTTTAAAATAATGATTTCTTCTTCTTCTTTTTTTTTTTGCAATTTCTTAATGTTAGTGAAATACTATAAATACACACATACATATAGGAGTTTTTAAAAAAGGACAATTTTAAATGGAATTTTTAAAAGCCAACATGATTATCAATGTACTAAGTACCCTGAAGTTTGGGATGTAAAGTTGAGAAGATATTTCTCTGTTGAACATAGTATTTTGAGGGTTTTTTTTGTTTTTCTCGGGGGAGGGGGTGGCGCTACTGGGCTTGAACTCAGGGGCACTTGGCCACCTAACCACATCCCAGCTCTGTTTTTGTATTTTATTTAGAGAGAAGGTCTCACTGAGTTGCTTAGCGCCTCGCTTTCATTGAGGTAGCTTTGAACTCTTGTCTCAGCCTACTGAACCACTGGGATTAGAGGCATGCACCACTTTGCCCAGCCAGAATTGTATTGTGTTTTGAAAAGAAGTTTGCTTAAGTTAGTTAATAGTGAGTATCTGGTTTTCTTGGAGATGCATCATTCTGTCCAGTCTATGAAATTAGAATATAGGAATTTTTTTCTTAGAATTCAAAAGATTGAGCTGGAAATACATTTTAAAATAGCCTCAGTACCATTTTGTGTGTGTGTATGTGTGTGTGTGTGTGTGTGTATGAGAGTTATATATATGGAGAAATATGACTATCTACAGACTGGCATGGTTGAATGTTCTTTTTTTAAATAGAAACCTTACATAGGAAGCAAATCATAATAAGTAAGATTGTTTAGTGAGCATGATTCAGAACAAGGAATCAAATTGTTTAAATATTTATTGGCATCATTAAGAATAGGGGGACAGCTTTTCTAATAAGAACTATTTGGTCTTTTGACTAGGGCAGGAATTTTTAATGGATTATTGGGTCTTTGGTAGCTTTCTGCGCCCCAGTGTGTTCTAACTTTGGTATAAGATACATTTCCTTAGAGAATAATATTTATTTCTCCATTTGTAAAATCACTTTTGCTTGACAAATTTATAGCAGTTGGGAATTGTAAGACAAAAATGTAATGGATGGGGAGAGAAGATACTCTGGTGACTGATCTTAATATCTTACAGTACATAGGGTCTTTTCATATACTGATGGCATTGTTGAAGATACTAATAGGCCATTTGTTGCCTTATTTTATTTATTTTGTGGTGCTGGAGATCAAACCCAGGGCCTCATACATGCTAGATAAGCCTTCTACCAATGAGCTACATCCCCAGCCCACCTTTTATTTGGTTCTGGAGATTGAACCCAAGGGGGCTTTACAACTGAGCTATATCCCCAGACCTTTATATTTTTTTAATTTTGAGTAAAGGGTTTGCTTAGTTGCTTAGAGTGTCTCTAAATTGCTAAGGCTAGACTCAAATTTATAGTCCTCCTGCCTCAGCCTCCAAGTTGCCAGGATTACAGGCATGTGCCTCCATGCCCAGACCCTTCTTATTTTTGTTTCATTATAGTATTTGCTTTATTAACCCATAGTTTAAGATAACCCTGATTTTTTTTCTGAGAGAAGGGCAATACCCAGGATCTAAGGCCTCAAGAATGCTAAGCATATACTCTACCATTGAATCACCCAGTCCAAAATAACCCTGATTAAAACAAAACAAAACAAAACAAACAATACCCACAAAAAAACATTGAGAACTGGCATCTAGCTCTCAGAATATGATGCATTATTTCTGTAGTACTTTCCTAAGGATATGTTTGGACTCCTAAGGAACCTTAGGTGAACAATTCTGGGTTAGTTATATAAGGATTGAGAGTCAGTACTTTTATAGAGTCAATTATGGATTTAAGTTCATACAAAATGGAGTTAAACTATTTTGATGTTTATTTTCAGTATTCACAAATATGAAAATTATTATATTCCAAATATGAAACAAGTGTATATGTACTAATTTCTTTATGTAAATTCTGGTGTACAAATATTTGTGTTATGGTTAACTCTTCTAGTGTTAATGTACAAAGAAATATGTCATGTTTGATTATAGGTGGGCAGTGACACATTTGTGTCTTTTCAAGGCATTGCTAACATTGAAAATATGTGGATACACTGAAGAGCTATGATTGGACATCAGTGTTTTCACCTAGAAACATAGGTTTTGAAAACTGCTTGCATGCTTTTATGGAAGGTATTTCTCATCTTAATTTGTCTTGTCTTATTCACATGGCCAGTGTTTTTCTACTAATGGGTTTTGCAATCTAAGTAGTGGGACTTAAGATCTTTAAAACACAAGTAGAAAGTATCAATACGCATGGCACATAGTAAAGGTAAGTTTGTTTTGTACGAAGTGGCTCTGTGTGTGTGTAGCTTGGAAATGTAAAATGGTACTTGTACACCCACTCCCCGGGATATATGTGTGTGTGTGTGTGTATGTGTGTGTGCAGCTTGGAAATGTAAAATGGTACTTTTACACCCACTCCAGATGTTCATAATGTACATAGATGTACATTGTTCATGTAAATGCAGCTACTCTTCTATTCTCACAGTGCTAGTCATAGAGATACTGCTCTTCCTTCCTGATTTGGTTCCTTTTTCAAAGGCATGCATGATTTTTATCTTCTTTAATCTTATTCCCTTAGTTGTAAAAACCATTTGTCAGTTAGATTTCTTCATAATTTCATTCTCCCATTTAGAAATACATGAGTCTAATTTTCATAGGATATTCATGAACCACTATGTGGTCTGACACTGTTCCACACAGGGGGTCTGGAGAATTACAGTTGTTCTAGAGCTGCTCTGTGACTTTGGACAGGTCATTTATCAGAGTGTATAATAATCTGGTTGCTTGATAGTTTGTGGACAGTTGGTATTCTGAGTGGGGATGGGTTTCTGTATGTGTGCCTAGAAGTCTTCACTCAGTACATAATTGCTGTCAAAGCAAAATCTAGTAGTAGCTCCTCGCTTCTTTCTTATTTTGTCAAAATGTCAAACTTGGTTTTCAAACAGTAAAGGGTGATCTCTTGTAGAAGTGTTTAGAATTGTATCCTTTTCCAGTTCATTGAAAGTTAAACTAAAAGACCTTAGGTAGACAAGTTAGGCTTTGTACAACCACTGAAATAGCAATTAAGAAAAAACAACATTGTATAAGGTAAGCATGCTTAAATGGTATAGTGAGTTTGATCTCTCTTCTGACAGATGATATTAGATAAAGTGAGTAGATAAAGAGATGAGCAGCTTCAGAGCTGGGAGGAATTGAAGTGACTTCCTCACTTCTGTAGGAGGTTCTCTTTAAAGTGTCAGTGGTAGAGCACTTGTCTAGCATGTGCAAGACCTTCGGTTTTGATGCCTGCCACCGCAAAAGAAAAAAAGGTGGGGGGCCTGTGTGAAATTGGGGGCATAGAAGCATATTTTCTTCCCCTCTTGATTAGGTTATTCAAGTCGGGAAGGAGTCATATGACTGAGGAGGTCACTTGCAAGGCTATGGATTGTTTTTAATTGATGCATGCTTTTACAGAAATGTCTTCTCCAAGAAGAAAGTTAAGAATGTTCAATTTCACAAAATTAAAGTTAGTGTGCTTTTATTTTTTAAAAAAATTATGAGCTTAAGAACCTGGAAAACTTTTAAGTGTCTTCAATTTACATTCAGTCTTTGTCCCTTATAAGAATAGAATGTGTTTTTACATTGGTTATAACCTGTGTACATATTAATGTGTGCTTTACTCTTTTACTTATTCTAGACATATGTAGTACTTGTAATATGTAAAATATATACATAGTATTTTTGGAGAAGTATCAACATAGTCCTCATACTTATCCTTTAATGGCATTGTACAGTTGTATCTTGTAATTATTCTGTAGTTCATTCAGCCTTTTACTTCCTTGGAGGTATTTGGGATGTTTTTAGCTTCTTGCTGTCAAATTCTATAGCTGTGATCATATTTGTTCTAGTATGCTTTTTCAAATAGGCCCTGGTTAAACATTGTAAGATAAACTATTCAGATGTTATAAATGTACTTTAAAAGTTGAAATGTCTGCTTTATAATGTAACAATATTTCTGATTCTCTGATTTTCAGAAGTGGCTTTGACTAAAACTAAAGCAGGTCAAAAGCTCCCAATAGTGATACTGCAACAATTAGGTCTGATAATTGAAAATGCCAGTACTTTGAAATAGTCCATGGTGTTCATCTCCCCTCTTTCTTGAGTTTATTCTTGCTTCCGCTTACATGCATTTCTTTCCCCACAGTTGTTTGTTGCTGGTTTGATTGTGCTGCTGTTAGATGAGCTGCTACAGAAGGGTTACGGCTTGGGGTCTGGTATTTCCCTCTTTATTGCCACCAACATCTGTGAAACCATTGTCTGGAAGGCCTTTAGTCCCACTACCATTAACACTGGCAGAGGTACATTGCACAGTGACTGCAACTGCACGAGTTTTGCTGGATGTGTGCTAGACATGAGTCCATAATGTAGCAGTACATGCCTGTAGCCATTCTGGTTTGCTACCCCAGGGGACAACGAATGCTATTGTTCAAAACTTGATAAGCAGAGATGTGTAGAGTCTGCAATAGTGCTTCACAAAGAATGATATCTATTTTAGCCTCTGCTCATTTAAAATTTCAGTGATTGCAAACAGATCTTAAAAATGTTGTTTGTTGATCTTAAGCATTGCTGCAGAAGTCACTTACTTGTCTGACCAACTGCAGTATTCCTAAAGGGATGAAAAGTGGGTCAGGATTTCCGAAGCGAAAAGACTGTTGCTTATCGCATCCTCAGGGAGCACTTATACTTTTGCTTCTTCTCTAATTGGCTTTGTAATAGCATTTAAGTTTTGAAAGATTTCATTCTGTTTTTCCCCTTTACCCCTCTCCATTTTTCTCAGTTGTCATCCTATTCTAACTGATTAACATCAAACTCTGAGGCCAGCCTTAAGAAAATAGCAGTGATGGTTTATTAATGTTACAATAAATGTAAAAGCAAGCTTGATAGTCATCGTATATCCTTTGATTCTGACATTTCTATTCTGCTTTGCTGCTTTTTTATTTTTCCTAAAAGTATTCCCTTACTTTCACTAAAGTATAAAGGAGAGGCAAATTTTCATGAATGAAATATTTGCTTTGGTAGATTCTACTTTGGATGTTTTCATAAAGAATAGTCTGAGAAAACTTCAGATTTATACAAAAAGATAGATTTGCCTCAGTGATCTAAATGTGTTTAGAACCTACACACATGATGCTATTGTAAAGCAAACGGTGAATTCTTTTGACTGGAGTTTCAGGTTATTTGTTTTGACCTTTGAGACAGTTATGGAAAAGGCATGTACAGTTTGTTTCTGTCTTGATTTCTCAGGTACTGAGTTTGAGGGTGCAGTCATAGCTCTGTTTCATTTGTTGGCCACCAGGACAGACAAAGTTCGAGCTTTAAGGGAAGCATTTTACCGGCAGAACTTACCCAATCTTATGAACCTCATTGCTACGGTTTTTGTGTTTGCTGTTGTAATATATTTTCAGGTAAGTATAATCTTTCCACTGACAGAACTGGGATGTGGACTTTTATTTTGCTCTTAAAGAACACCATTTGAAATGCTAGTGTCTAATCTGCCAGCATTTCAAGATCTACTCAGGCAAATAATTTTAATTCTTTATCCTCTGGTCTGAACCTGCAAAATATTGGTATTTATGAAATAGAAAAGAAAGTTGGTATAAGAAAGGGGGAACTTTTTTGTTTGCATTATCTTTTTATGCCTCCTTCTATTACTTGTTTTCTGTCCCTGGCTTGTGTTCTTTTCTTGATATGTACAGTTCTTTGTACTTACTCTTTGTTTCATTTTTCAGGGATTTCGTGTTGACTTGCCTATTAAGTCGGCCCGGTATCGAGGACAGTACAGTAGCTATCCTATCAAACTCTTCTACACCTCGAACATTCCCATTATTCTTCAGTCTGCTCTGGTTTCAAACCTGTATGTTATTTCCCAGATGCTGTCTGTTCGATTTAGTGGCAACTTTTTAGTAAATTTACTAGGACAGTGGGCTGTGAGTATTTCATTTATTTATATTAAGTATTATAATTTAATACAATTTGCATTTCATGGTTATATTTAAGAAAATATTTTTAGTTGTAGATGAACACAATACCTTTATTTATTTTATGTGGTGCTGAGGATCAAACCCAGTGCTTCACACGTGCGAGGCAAGTGCTCTACCATGGAGCCATAACCCCAGCCCCTCATGGTTATTTATTTATTTATTTATTTATTGGTACTGGGGATTGAACTCAGGGGTACTCGACCACAGAGCCACATCCCCAGCCCTATTTTGTGTTTTATGTGGAGACAGGGTCTCACTGAGTTGCTTAGCGCCTTGCTGTTGCTGAGGCTGGCTTTGAACTCGTGATTCTCCTATCTCAGCCTCCCAAAGTGCTGGGATTACAGGCTTGCGCCACCGTGCCCAGCTATCATGGTTATATTTTTAATGGAATGCGATAGACATTGAAGCAGTTGCTGTAACATTTTCAAGTTAATCTGCCTGTAGCAGAGTTTGTTATTTATATAGAATTGGTAAGTGTTGTAAAACTAAGATGGACCAAGTATTTTTTTACTATTTACTGTCTCGGAAGCATTTTCATATATTATTCTGAATGACCTTTTAGGCTGAAATCACAATTACTTTCATGAAAAGTGATTTCTTGTTTTGTAATCTTACTCCTATATTGTCTGTAGCCTTTTTTTTACTTGCTAAAAACCTCTATTTGCAGATAACATATGGGATACTAGAATCATTCTTTCCTATTTTCCCTCTATTTTTCATGGCCTGAATGGCAGTAAACTAGCTTGCAATTAACTGGGCTAGAGATCAGTTTGTAGTTAACAAAACTAATGAAAGCTAAAAATAGAATCCAATAAATTCTGACTTTTCTTTTATAGATCCTCTTTATCATAATTTCTAAAGCAGCCCATCCATGTTGCTTTTGAGGTGTGTGTTTTTACTAGTGGTGAAATTTTGTTTAAACTTCTATCACCTGACAAAGGAATATTTTCCTTCTTAAAATTATAGAATTAAAAAAACCCCTGGGCTAGGGTTGTAGCTCAGTGGTAGAGCGCTTGCCTAGCATGTGTGAGGCACTGGGTTCAATCTTCAGCACCACATAAATAAAAAAAAATATTGTGTCCATCTACAACTAAAAATACATTAAAAAAAAACCAGGGCTGAGGTTATGGCGCAGTGGTAGCGTGCTCGCCTAGCACGTGGGAGGCACTGGGTTCGATCCTCAGCACCACATAAAAATAAAATAAAATAAAATAAAGCTATTGTGTCCACCTACAACTAAAAAATAAAATCTTTAAAAAAAAAAACTAAACCCTTCTTACATTATTTTGCAGAGTATGTAATTCTAGGATTTGCATTCTGCCCAAAACAGTATTTTTTAGTAATCATTCTCGAAATATGGTGCTTATTCTGCATATTTTTCTAAATATTTATTTTTTAGTTGTAGGTGGGTGGACAGAATATCTTTATTTTATTTTTATGTGGTGCTGAGGATCGAACCCAGTGCCACATGCATGCTAGGCGAGCGCGCTACCACTGCGCCATAACCCCAGCCCCTATTCTGCATATTTTAATATGCTGTCTATTGCATTATAACTTGTAACTCATCTTTCTGATTTTACTGTAATTTAAAAAAATTAAAGTTAGCAGAAAAGACAGTTACTTTAGGAGGAAATAGGATTCCTTTTGTTCATACTATTCCTTTCCTATTCATTTAACAGAAATTTGATTACCATTATAACTAGGAGAAGGGGATGAAGAGAAGAAGGAAGTAGTCCCTCCCTCATTTGTTCAGCAGTAGTTACTACTGTGATAGGAATTTCATAGCAACAAATTCATTGAGAAGTTGGTTCTGTATAGATTGTGTTGTGATCCTGAGTAAGATTCTTTTTAATGTGAGAATTATTGGTAAATTGAATTTGCCTGAAAACAGAGCTTTCAATCTGGGATTTGTGATTCTAGAGGCACAGTAAAGGATCATTTGAAAATTGTAAATTCAGGAACCAGATATTTTAATCATTACAACCTCAAATTGTTTTCCTACCCTTCTGACTTAAGATGTTAATATGAGCATACAAATTTTAAAAATGTTTATTCTTTTTTGGGGGGTGGGGGCCACTGGGGATTGAATCCAGGTCCCCACACATGCTAGGCAGGTACTCTACTACTGAGCTATATCTGCAGCCCCTGGAAAGACTATTTCTTATAATTTCAGACTATATGAAGTTTAAGCAATGAGCTGTGTTTTGTCAATATTTTGATTGCATCATTAATACTTTGAAAGGTAACAATTGTCAAGGATCTTTAGTTGGATACTCTTATATAATTCAGAAAATCTAAGGTTCCAAATGTAAGAGGTTAATTGTGCAATCATATTCCTATATTCAGAAAGAAGTTTTGAAAAAGAAAAGTATTTGTAGGATATAAATTGAAAAAAAATCACTCTTCTATGTTCAAAATGCATTGTACATCATCAATGCTGTACAGTTTTTTAAAAATATTTTTTTAGTTGTTGATGGATCTTTATTTTATTCATTTATTATTTATATGTGGTGCTGAGGATCGAACCCAGTGCCTCACACTGGCTAGGCAAGTGCTCTAACGCTGAGCTACAGCCCCAGCCCAATGCTGTACAGTTTTAAAGGAGTGAAGTAATAGATGCAAAACTTAATTCCTGGGCTGGGGTTGTGGCTCAGTGGCAGAGTGCTTGCCCAGCACGTGTGAGGCACTGGATTTGATCCTGAATACCACATAAAAATAAAGTTGAAAAAAAAAACTTAAAACACTGTCATAATATTTGAGAAATTTGAAATTCATAAAAATGTATTCCAACCTGTAATCCCAGCTACACAGGAGGCTTAAGAGATCACTGTAGCCCAGGAGTTTGGGACCAATCTGGACAACATCTCAAGGTCTGAGGGTGAAGCTTGGTGGTAGAGTACTTAGAATGTTCCAGGCCCTGGATTCTGTCCCTACCCACCAAAAAAGAAAAGAATATTCTTTTTTTTTTTTTTTAAATGTTTGTTTTTTAGTTGTAGGTGACAGAATATCTTTATTTTATTTTTATGTGGTGCTGAGGGTCGAACCCAGTGCCTTATGCGTGCTAGGCGAGCACGCTACTACTGCGCCATAATCCCAGCCCCGAAAAGAATATTCTTGATCAGTCAGGTTGGACATTTGTTCTTTTATTGTTGTTTTGTAGGATGTCAGTGGGGGAGGACCTGCTCGTTCTTACCCTGTTGGAGGCCTTTGTTACTATCTTTCTCCTCCTGAGTCCATGGGTGCCATATTTGAGGACCCTGTCCATGTGGTTGTTTATATCATTTTCATGTTGGGATCCTGTGCATTCTTTTCTAAGACATGGATAGAGGTATCTGGTTCCTCAGCCAAAGATGTAAGTATTTGGTTTATTTGAAATAATTTTTTAAAAAAATTTTATGATTTTTTAAAAATATTTATTTATTTTTTAGTTGTAGGTGGACAGAATATCTTTTTTTTTTTTTTTAAATATTTTTTAGTTGTAGATGGACACAATGTCTTTATTTTTTTATTGCTTTGTACGTGGTGCTGAGGATCGAACCCAGGGCCTCACGCATGCGAGGCAAGTGCTCTACCGCTGAGCCACAATCCCAGCCCCAGAATATCTTTATTTTATTTTTATGTGGTGCTGAGGATCGAACCCAGTGCCTCAGGCGTGCTAGGCGAGCACGCTACCACTGCGCCACAATCCCAGCCCTGATTTTTTTTTTTTAGGTATCAAAATGGTAATTGACATACTGTTCTTCAATGAGGCAGTGTCATCCCCAACAGGCAAAATATTGGTTCCTGCAAGGTGAAAAATCCTTAATATAATGGTTTTTGTTCCTCTAAAACTCAACACTACCTAACAAAATATTTGTCCTTAGTATTCAGTTTCTCATTAGGGAAGTGATAATGGAAAAAAAAAAAAAAAGATTGAGAAACACTGTCACAGTGTATGATTAACATGTTGTTGGCAGCATTGAGGCTTCATTTTTTTTCAAGTTTAGTGGGTATGATACAAATCCAACTTCAAGGTTCTTGCATTTTACTTTTTAGTGTGTGGAAAGCACTTCACACAGAACATGATAGCAAACAGTGAGATGTTAAGACTGATTTTGCTGGGCATAGTGGTACACAACTGTAATTCCAGCTACTCAGAAGGCTGAGGCAGGGGCTGGGGTGGTGGCTCAGTGGCAGAGCGCTCGCCTTGTATGCGTGAGGCACTGGGTTCGATCCTCAGCACCACATAATAAGCAAATAAAGATATTGTGTCCATCTACAACTAAAAATTAAAAAAAAAAAAAAAAAAAGAGAAGGCTGAGGCAGGAGGATCCCCAGTTTGAGACTAGCTTGTGCAACTTATGGAGTCCCTGTCTCAAAATAAAATTTTAAAGGGCTGGGTATATAATTCAATGACAGAATGCCTCTGGGTTCAATACCTAGTACTAAAAAAAAGTTTGATTTTGAAAGATTTTTTTTTTTTCCTTGACAGGTAGCTAAACAGCTTAAAGAACAGCAAATGGTAATGAGGGGTCACAGAGATACCTCAATGGTTCATGAGCTTAATAGGTAAGCCTGTTAGATTCAGTCCTGCATAGGAATTTCAGTGTTTCATCACTAATTATTATCAGTTTATCTGTTCAAATGCATTTTGAAAAGTCCTCTACTCCATATAAGAGAACTCAAATCTAACACAAAACTTAATTGTTCTCCATATTCAAACTGAACCCTAAGCAAAGTATTTTAATTGAAATTATGTTCAGTCCATTGTGAAAATGATATAGGTCTGTATTCATCAGTTTTGGCTGGCTGCACATAAAATCACAGGGAGCTTTTAAAAAGTACTGCTGGGCGCGGTGGTGCACACCTATAATCCCAGCACTTTGGGAGGCTGAGACAGAAGAATCGCTAGTTCAAAGCCAGCCTCAGCAACGGCAAGGTGCTAAGCAACTCGGTGAGGCCCTGCCTCTACATAAAACACAAAACGGGGCTGGGGATGTGGCTCAGTGGTTGAGTGCCCCTGAGTTCAATCCCTGGTACGAAGAAAAGTACTACTATTCCACCTTTTGAAATTGTGATTTTGTCATCAGGTGTTTGGTAACAGCTTTATTGGACAATAATTCACAGAATGTTTGATGTACTTATATGAAATATAGGGTTTTGAATTTAGAGCTGTACAATATTACAATCTAATTTTTCATCCCTCAACCATTATTCTTCATTCAGTAACCCACTAGTCTTCATCCTGATCCCATCCTCCTCCTCCCACCCCTTGCAACTACTTTTCACTTTCTATCTGTATAGATTTATCTATTTTGGACATTCTGTATAGTTTTTCATACAAATATGTACCTCATGAATGTCTTCACTTTGCATGTTCATCCACGTTACAGTATGTATCATTACTTTATTCCTTTTTTCTTGAAGAAGAATAATCCATTTTTTATTATGTTGTTTATCCATTCATTGGCTGATAGAAATTTGGGTTGTTTTTTTGGGTATTATGAATAATGCTGTTGCAAACATACAAGTTTTGTGTGGATGTGCATTTTCATTTGTCTAGGAGGGGAAATGTTGGGTCATGTAGTAATTGGTTAATATATTGAGGAGCCGCTAAACTGCTTCCCAGAGCGGCTGCAACATTCTCCTGCAGAGGAGAAGGCTTCCGTTTGGTGCACGTCTCACCAGCGCTAGCTCTTATGTTTTGATTTTTGTTTTCCTCGTGGGTGTGGAGAGATGTTTCACTGTGGTTTTGATTTTCAAGTATGTATTGGCTGTTTATGCTATTTCTTCTTTGAAGAAATATATGTTCAGATCCTTCACTCATTTTTAATTGGGTTGTCTTTTGGTTTTAAGAATTGGGTTTAAATTTGTTTTTTTAATTACAAGTCTCTAGCCAGATTTGACTTTCCAATTTTTATTTCCATTCTGTAGGTTATTTTTTCATTTTCTCTTTTTGGTACTATGGATTAAACCCAGAGGTGATTTACCACTGAGCTATATCTCCAGTCCTTTTAAATTTTGAGACAGGGTCTCAGTAGGTTGCTAAGGCTGGCCTTGAACTTTCAATCCTCCTGCCTCAGCCTCCATGTCACTGGGATTATAGTAATGAGCCACCATGCCTGGCTTTTCATTTTTTTAAAAAATGTATGTATACTTTTTAGTTGTTAATGGATATTTATTTATATGTGGTGCCGAGAATTGAACCCAGTGCTTCACACATGCTAGACAGGTGCACTACCATTGAGCCACAACTCCAGCCCCCCAGCTTTTCATTTTGATGATGATCTTTGATGCCCAAGTTTTTAATTTTGATGAAAACCAGTTTTATTTTGTTTTTGATGCTTTTGGTGTAGTAACTAAGAAAGCATTGTCAAACTCAAGTTGTATGCCTGTTTTCTCCTAGGAGTTTCAGCGTCTGTGTAGGTCTGTGATGCACTTTGCATTCATTTTTGTGTTGTGTGATGGGTGTCCAAGTTGTTCCAGCACCACTTGAAAAGGCACTAGTGTTTTTATGTGGACTTTTTATTCATTTCAACACACACTGTAGTTGAGTGTTGTAATGAACCTCTTGCTTCAGGATTTGCCATCATTCTGCCATTCTCTTTTCATCTTTTCTATACCTCCCCAATTTTTCCCCTTATTTTAAATAAAAACCCATTTTTAAAAAACATTTTTCCTCATAATTCTAATGTCAACTAAGGTTGAATCACTGTTGAAGAGGATCATCACAATTTTGTTCCATCTATTGACACTTACAAAGCATTTTGAAATTTACTTTTCACTCCACAAGAGAGAATTAAGATTACTTGTTTAAAAAGATTAAACATTTAATGCTTAAGTCTCAGCCTGGGATTCTGATCTTCTGCCCAGAAAATTACATTTTGCCTTTTTTGGCTATTAGCCTTTTTCTTTAAATCTGGGAGTCAAGTCATTGCCTTAACCAGTTTCTCATCAGTATGCCGTCTGTTACATACAACCCATCAATGCTATAGATTCTTCCCTTTTGATTGTATTTGAGAGAAGTGTTGATAGTGAAACCTTGCCACCTTAATGGTCACTTTTTTTCAGATTCTCCTCCACTGCTGACAAAGGGTTTTGTCTTCTAGGTACATCCCCACTGCAGCTGCATTTGGTGGCTTGTGCATTGGTGCCCTGTCGGTGTTAGCTGACTTCCTTGGGGCCATTGGATCTGGCACTGGAATTTTACTTGCAGTCACAATTATTTATCAGTATTTTGAAATATTTGTTAAGGAACAGGCTGAGGTTGGCGGGATGGGTGCTTTGTTTTTCTAAATGTTGGAATATTTCTTTTTGTGTGTGAAAGGGAAAACATTTTGACACATTGTTTTTGTCAAATAATGCTGGTTCCCCTTTTCCTCCCTCAGTTTCTTGTTTTCAAGTGCTAACTGTCCCATTTCTGAAATGGGCATGGAGCTAAGCCTGTGTGCAGCATTAGTACCAGCTGCCTTAAAACTGAAGTTTACATTATTCATTAAAAAATGTACATCTAGTGTTGCCTGTAATGCTGGAAACCAATGCATCTACCTTGCTGTGTCAAATCATGACAGTGAGATGGTGACATGGATTAGTTTTGCACACAACATTCAAAACACTTAATACTCCCCCCTTGTTTAAAAATAAATGTAGTTCAAATTGCCACTTTCCAGTATTTTTGAGCTTATCTGATGAGTTCTGGAACATTTATATCTAATCTATATTTTAGATAATTACTTTTTATACTTTTTTAACTCATAGTATCCATGTTCCTTGCCCTCCCTCTCCATTCCCAACCCCATCTTTTGTCCTTTCCCAAAGCAGCCACTTAGCCCACATGAGCAAAATCAAGCATTGACAGTATTTCTGTTGCTAGAAACAATTGCTTCTAATTACTCTTCCTGTTTTTCATTCCTCCTTTCCTCCCAGGGACAGCATAATCTGTGCTGTTTGACTGTATTGGCTATGCCTTCTAATTCCAGCCAGTCACTTGAGAATACTCTTTCAAGATGCTATGCCCCAATTCTTTTCTTTTCTTTTTCTCTCTCTTTTTTTTTTAATCCCCAAAGCAAAGATCTAATTCTCAAGCAATGTCTGTAGTTCAGTGGGGGTGAACAATGAGTAATTCATGCTAGGAATTTAAGTCTGTTGTTGTACTTATAGCAGCAACATGAGTGTAAACAGTAGACAATAAACTTTTATTTAATAAAACTGTTCCAGTTGTGTTGGAAAAATAAAGGAATCTGATATTAAGTGTTCTCTAAGATTATTTGTACAGGTTCATTGTATTTATACCAAGCCCATTCTGAGATGCCTGTTGAAAAAGGACAAATGTTAATGTTTAATTTTAAATTATTTAACAGTAGCTAATTTAAGGGTACTCATTCATGTGACTAGTATTGGAAGGGGACAGGAAAACAGTGGTTTCAAAACAATACTGTCTCTCTATTTCAATTTGTAGTTCTTTGTAAATCACTTTTAAAATGCAGGCAACTAACCCAGTGCTGACCAGTGAAAACATCCAGACTGCAGTGTTCAAACTCTGACTTAATCTCCAAGGCACAGCCTTTTGAAGTTCACAGATAATGTAAACAGCACTAGGGATGGTTCTAGGAGTTAGCTGTCACTTCTTATGATTCTTGGGAAGAAAAAAGGCCAGGTAGAGGTTACAGGCCTCATTTTTTGAAGGTCACTCCTGTCAGGAGTGGCTTTGGAAGAACGGGTCTGTACTAGACTCTATCTCTGCCTTGTCTCTTCTTGATTTCAAAGGAGGAGAGTAATATGGAAAATGACAGGGTGCAGCCTTTGGAGAATCATGATACCTATGATTTTTAAAAAGATTTTAACTAAAGCATTAGAGGCGTAGGGGAAAGTTACTACTATAGCAAGGAAATGGATCTAAATCTTCACATGTAGAAAGACAGTAAACTTTATTTATAAAATTTTAGAGTCCTGTAATTCTGTCCATCCTTAAGTCTAGTATAAAGACATGCATGAAGACTTATATTTCTTTTTCTTTTTTTTTTTGCCATTAATGGATTTTTTTTAAAATTGCACACTTGCTTACATGTCTGCTTCTAGGTAGAGCTAAACCTGAAATAGTGAGTAAGCTTCTGCCATTTTGCCCATCAACTGAATTATAGCAGTTAGTTGCCTATATGTCCCCCCAGGTTTATTTTCCAGAAACTAGAACATGAACCTTCCCAATTTGATGAAGACTTATATTTCTGTTCATAAAATTATCTCTGGGTCAGATGGTAAACACAGATAAGTGAACGACACTGGAGCATTTCTGTACCTGCTTTTATCTGGAACTTTCATATCTTATATGGTTCTGAGGGGGCCTACCTTTATCCCTAAGTCCAGTCTGGAAACAAGACTTGGGGCTGGTCAATAAGGATCATCCCAGGATGGTACTTGGGGTTGAACCCAGGGGTGCTTTATCACTGAGCTATATCCCCTGTCCTTTTTTTTGTTTTGTTTTGAGACAGAGTCTCTCTTAAGTTGCTTAGGGCCTTGCTAAATTGTTGAGGCAGAGATAGAGTCTAGATAGGCCTTGAACTTATGATCCTCCTCCCTTAGTCTCTCAAACTGCTGGGATTACAAGGGTGCACCACTGTGCATGGCCTCATCCTGACTTCTTCGAGGGGCCAAACTGAAAAGGCAATTATGCTGGAGCTGCTGGAAGCTGAAAAATTAACACAAAATCTAAGCTCACTCAATAGTTTAGGAAAACGTCACGATATTAGTGTCCCAAACCATGTCAATCTTATTATTATGGATCTATTTTCAGAAGTATTTTCTGAGATAAGGATAGGAAATCAGATATAAAGTATAGTGTACATTATTTAAATGAAGGGCCCTGGATTTTCACTAGTTCTCTTGGCCTTGGTACAATGAGTAGAATCAACCATTTTTCACCACCTAAGAACTGGTTCAGCTTGTTATTAGGTGGTTATAGAGTCACTATACACTGTTTATCACAAATGTTATTCTCTTGATCTTACATCCTGTACTGCCCAGTTGAATTTCATATAACAAATTAGGAGAGGCCAAAGTAGTTCTATATTGGTCTCTTTCTTCAAAACTAAAAACAAATACTGCAGAAAACAGATATGTACATACCCAGCAACAGAATTTTTATTTTAAATGATGAGAGTGGAAAGAATTGACCCAATTTGGAACTCAAGTTTGCTTTCCTAGCCCTACTTAGACTAGGTTAAAAAAGTAGTTGGGTTTAAAGAAATAAAACTTGGAGTGAACATATCTGCATTTGTTTGTTTTCATTAGTATTAGCTAGACTTTTAAATTTTAAAAGTTACAGCCTACCTGTAATCACAATTCCATACCACCACATGCATTTTGTGCTGCTTTTATTTTATGAAAAAGCTAATTGCAAATCTACATTAAACTAAGTTGAATACAAAGTCTTTGTGAAGACGACCTGGTGGTCTCATTTACAAAAACAGGGCCAGTGTCCTCTTTGGCCTTAAAATTTCAGGAAGGGCACTTCAAATGGCTTCGTGTTTGCATGTTTCAGTGCCAGAGCATATGAGTAGACTCTGGCATCCACTGCAAGGTGTTCTTCAGCTACTAGAGCTGCAGGAAGCAAAGAATATAACTTAGAAAATGCACCTAACAATGGATAACACTTTTCAGTATTTACTGAACAACTGGTATATGCCAGCTCAGGCTAAATGCTGGTAATGATGTGTTCTGTCTCGAGAGATCCTACTCCAGAGGAAGAGTGAGAGACAAAAGCAGGGTCACACGCCCAGCACAAGGCAGGATGCCAAGGATGACGATCTTACATGTTAAGACAGCAGATGTGTGAGTCCACAGATCCAGTGGTTACACTTCATTTATAGCTCAGGGTTTACTCTTCTGAAACTCCAAGGTGATGATTATGCAGTGTCTTACCCAGGAATTCAGGTGAATTCCTATCACTGGAGGGTGCACATTTTCCCTTTGCAGGTTGAAATATGTGCATGTTAGGCTTGGAAGAATACTACTAAGAACATGTTCCCAGAATTATAACATTATAATAGGCCTTAATAGGAACTTGTTTTTCACTCCAGAGGAGGTTCTCAGACTTTGACCTTGTAGTTTGCCTAGCCACTTGTTTGGCAACAAGCTCAAAGATAATTTGATCCTTGAAGGCAGGGATCGTGTCCTGCTCACTTATGTATGGCAGGTGCTCAATAAGTGTTGAATGCTATTCTTTGTGGCAAACTGATCTTAAAATACCTTCCTTACACTTTCTCAAATGTTCCTTGTTGAATAAATTACTTGATTTCTGTATCTTGAATCTACTAAAGTTAGGCAAACTGGTTCTTTCATCCTCTCTTCCTCCCCTCCTCCTCCTCCTCCTGCTCTATTTTTCCCCTCTCTTCTGAGACCAGAAACAAAGGCCAATTAGGTGGGAGACCGGTCATAGAAAGATATTTTTTTAAAGAGGATACTCTTAATGGAAGAAAGAATAAAAACAGTAGCATTTAATTGGATACCAAGTGCTTTGCCTGCATTATCCCATTTAAATTTACTCATGCCTCCTCAGAGGTAGAGGCTATTATTATTCCTGTTTTAGGAAAAAGTTTAGAGACCAAGACTTGTTTGAAGTCATAACTAATCACAATAGGCTGAGCATCAAACCAAGTCAGGAACGTGTGACTCTGAGCTGTACTGCCTTAACTGAAGATTGAACCCAGTGGTGCTTTACCTCTGGGTTAGATCCCCAGCCCTTTTTATTTTGTATTTTGCTTAGGGTTAGCCTTGTTGCTGTGGCTGGCCTTGAGCTTGCAATCCTCCTGTCTCAGCCTTCCTAACTACTGGTATCACAGGGATGAGCTACCATGCCCTGCTATACTGCCTATTATTGATTGACCTGCCTTTCTTTGAATAAATGTCTAATGGTATCTCTTTTTAGTAGGATTATTTCTAAGTCTGCTTTTAAGATCTTGAGGTAGTTTTTACTTTAAGCCTAGTTTTTCTGAGCAAATAATGCTTCAAGTTAACGTGTGAAATGATTATTTAAAAATGGTAGAAAAATTAGGGTCAATTTTCTGAACTACAACCAACAAAATATTCAAATTTTGAAAAGGCTCTCCTTCTTTATAAATGAGTGGAAATCTACCCAGCCAGCACAGGGTGCTCTGGAATAGCTCCTGTCACCTCTGCATTAACAGTATGGCCTAAGGCAGTTATATAAAGGACATCTTTCCATATAATAAGATTTTTACAAAATCCCTGTGTAAAGGGATTTTGGCCAAGAGTTACAGAACGGAACTACATGACCAGTGATTTAAAAAGGGTCACATAGCTAGTTAGTTTGGTTCATTATATCAGTTTATCATGGTATACAGTAGATACTCCCAATATTTGTTGAAGAAATATTGTTAAATTCTCCTTCAACTTACATCCAGCACAAAGAACCATCCAAGACACTACTACAGTTGAGGGAAAGATAAAGCATATCTATTTACACCTTTGCGCTGCTATGGAAAACATTTAAAGTGCAGAATAGTTTAGGCTAGTCAACAGGAATATAACCTTAACAGTTTTGAAGGGGGAAAAAGCCCCCTACTAAAGACTTTCACTTAATACAGAATATTTTGCTTTGCTTATATTTAAAATTCCATGACAACTGGAAAAAAAAATTACTACATGTCAACTGCAGTTTTCAGAACAGTTTCTAGTATTGGACATTAAGATAAGATAAAGAAATGGAGTTACATTTAATACCCCATCTGCTCGGGATGGGGACAAGGAAAATAGAGAAAGTTGGGTAATAATCTTAAAGGATGCTTACCATCAAGTCTATTCAGCAGGTCATTCTTTGGTAAAGAAATTACTTCCACAAATTCTAAATAAACAAAGTGCAAGTGAAAACAGAGCTAAAGAACAAGAGCCCACCAAAACAACCCAAAATATCTGTAGCATCACCACTCACTAAGCCATACGAGTGGTCAGCAACTGGGAGTTGAATAACATACCTCCGTCCCCTGAAAATAAACAGAAGGAGAACATTTTAGCAAGAACTGCAGTGGTTATACCTTGGAAAACTTTTATAATGCAAGACATATCAAAATGGCTATAAGAATTTAACACAGACCTGAGGATGTACTAACTTTGTCTCATAAGCAAAACAAGTTCCAACAGTACAAAGGTATTATTCTCCAAATCAAAGCTTTAATAGCAAAACTTAAAAAGCACATTTTGTAATGTACATATGGAGATGTAATATCTGTATACTGTGGTAAAATACACATAAAATTTATCATTCTGACCATTTTTAGGGTTATAGTTCAGCAGCATCAAATCACATTCACAGTGTGCATCTGATGACTGTTAATCTCAGAACTTTTATCACCCTAAACAGAAACTTGGAACCCATTAAAAAATAGTTGGTAATTATTGTGTCTCTATTTTATTTTCTGTGTCTATTAATTGTCTACTCTGGGTACTTCATACAAGTAGAATCATATTAAAACGTGTCTTTTTGTGCTGGGCCGGCTTCACCCAGCACAATGTCTCCAAGGTTCCCACATGTTGCAGCATAATACAGCAAGTTTTTTATGATGCTGAATATTCCCTTGTGTGCAGAGACTACATTTTGTTTACCCATTCATCTGCTGCTGATGGACACTTAGGTGGTTTCCACTTTTGGCTACTGTGAGTGATGCTGCCGGGAGCATGGATGTACAAGTATGTGAGTCTCTGCTTTCAATTCTTTTAGGAATGGAAATGCTGTATCACAGAGTAACTCTTTATCTAACTTTCTGAGAAATTTGCCAAACTGTTTTCCATAGCATGTTATATTTGCAATTTAAAAGTTAAGCATTTAAAATTGGTTGCAATTGAACTGAAGCAGGAATAACTAAAGAGGGTAAGAAATTATAAAAATTCCCACTCGTGCAACAATGATTTACTGTTGTATATATATAAATACTTCCTTTAAGAGGACAGAAGAGAGGACATGGAATTGTCAGGGGCATGAAAGCTTAAATCCAAATTTGATAAACATTTTAGAGCAAAGAACATCCTAACACATTCTCTAAATATAGAACTTAATAGGAAACAGTTGATAAACATTTGCCCCTTAACAATACTTATGTCATTCTTAGGATATATGGGAATACAGAAATTGAGGTAATGTTGAAGTTTCTCACTTTATATTTGGGCCTGTAGCTCATTTTACCAAGTGGGAATAAACTTCATATAAAAAATATGGAAATATGTAATTTAACATTTTACATAAAGAAAGCATAAAGATCAAATGGTTAAAGAAAAAATGCTAAACTACCCAAATTAGGAAAACAGACAAGAACACTAGAGTACCTCTAAAAGACTATGGTGCTTTGAATGGAAGATTATGATTCTTTTAACAAAAAAAATTTAACAAGTTAAAAGGATACTTAATGCAACTCAATCACCTTCAGTGTAGCCAACACAAACTTACCTGGCTTTGGCTTAGGTCTTACATTTTCTGCATCATCTCCATTGATGGTTACAGTAACGATGTGTGTAGTACAGTTTGACAAACCAGGATCCATACATACAGCTATGGAGAGTAGTGACAACTCATCTTAAGAAAACAGTCAGATGCTTTAGTCCCTTTTCTCATTTGTCTTATTACTTAAATGTCTTAAGAAGACAGGCTCAGGATTCATAGTTACAGAACTGATACAGCAATATTACAGATACATGTTTTCAGTCAGTATAGGACTGCAGAGCATATGTGTACTAATATTTTTCACACACGTTTCTCACATTTCCCCCAGAGTTACTGAGTTAGGTTTGGTAAGTCTGAGGCATTAGGTGGCACTGCCTAGTTATAAGAAAAAAAGATACTTCTAGTGAGGAGTGTGGCATGTAGATGAGGTGAAAAAGTACTCAAGTTTCGAATGAGGGAAATCCTGAAAGGTATCTAACTTTCATGATTCTCCAGGTTCAGGTCCTTCTTGTTTCTACCTGCTCTCCTGAGAGACCAATTGTAACCTATTCTCTTCAGTGAATTAGTTGAAATAAAAGTCACTTGAATTCTGAGCATAACGAACATCCAAATAACCAATCCCTTTATACAGAGGAATCTAGTGATTTTCAAGAGACTGTCCAAGTGCACACTTGGGAAGCAGTACGAACCTGGAGAACATTCAGCAACGTCACCTTTATAGCCAGTTTCTTCCTCCAGCTCCCGAAGAGCAGCAGCTTCTGGGCTTTCGTTGTCATCTATGAGACCTAGAAGTCCAGATCACTTGTAAGATGGGATAGGAAAATTCAATTTCTTTGCTCCTTCTCATTCTTCTAGCACAGCTCAGCTATGTTAGATGAGTCAGAGGACTGTGTAAAGTGCTCTTAAGGATAAAGCTGACTGGGGTTTGGAACTTAAGAGTTAGAAAAGAATAAAAAACCTGGGCAGATTAAGTAGGTTCTAATAGGTATCATACATTCCTCTTATTTAGATCTGGAATTTTTTTCATGACTACATCAATAGTCTTTTTGTACAGCACAGACAGTGTTTCCAAGGAAAAGTGACTTGGTGGCCACATGGCTAGGTTTGGGAGCCAGCTATATGACACCACACAAAAAGCAGCTTTACCCATCTTGCCTTTCTGACCCATGGAACAATACTGAGGTCTTATAATGAAATGCCAGGAAGGGGGGCTGGGGTTATGGCGCAGTGGTAGCGTGCTCGCCTAGCACGCGGGAGGCACTGGGTTCGATCCTCAGCACCACATAAAAATAAAATAAAGCTATTGTGTCCACCTACAACTAAAAGATAAATATTTAAAAAAAAAAAAAAAAAAAAAGAAATGCCAGGAAGGAGTAAACTGAAGGCTGGTGGACTTCAGGTGACTACTGTGATCATTGTGAGGAGCAAAGAGAGGCCAAGTGGGAGACAAGTGGTAACTCTTTTTCTTGAATGGAATAAAACAATGTAAAGAAAAAGTGAAATTTAGGCTATTCAGTTACTTTGAATCTTACTAATTTCTTTAGTAAAACGGCAAGTAAATGAGAACTAAAATAGTTGTTAACTGTATGTTACCAGAAACTGGGCTTTTTCTTTTTTTGGTGGTGATGGAGATTGAGTCCAAGGCCTCATACATGCTCAGCATGCAGTCCACCACAAGCACACTCCAAAACACAACACTTGCACCATTAATGACAAATAAATAAGAATTCATCTCTTCAGATAGAGATAATCCAACAAAGTCTTATAATAGTATAATGTACTACATTCTGGATAGCTTTAATTACCATGTAACTGAAAAAATATTGAAATTAAGAGTTTCCTTCTCCTGCTTATAGATGGCTGATCAAGGTATCTTTTTCATGCATGATTTTTGGAGTTGAGTCTGAACTGCTTATTACTAAATTTCTTTTCAAGGGCAGATTGCTAGTGACAGGAAATGAATGAAATAAGTTGACAAATTAAGGTATAGCAATTACTCAAAGAGAGACTGTAGAGAAATGTTGCAGAGAAGTAGGTGGGATGGTATGGAAAGGGGGGCTGTAGCACCCTGCTTCACATCACCTTCTTGGATTCAGGGGATCACGGGAGTATGGCTGGTGGCCTGATGGAGCCTCCCAAGAGAAATGGTTTTGTTTTACTTACAACCACATGGATGGATGAAAAGGTGTTAAAGATCTAAGCACTCCAATTTTCAGGCACTGCCCTGCTCAACAGTCCCTGAGAAGGGACATGATGCCTAGCTACTCACCTGCTGGGAACTCCAGGCAGTAGCCGCCCACTGGTGGTCGGAACTGTTTAACCAGAACAATACATTCATAATGAAGAGTTCTCTGGAGCACTGGGATGACCGCTACTCCTGTCACCAGGAAATGAAACCAAGGAAATCCCTAAGAAAGGTCAGCCAGACCAGTAATTTGTTCAGAGCAATCCAATTAAACCCCCAAACTTCTGCATCCAGAATCTACTCATAATTTCCCATTAAGCAATAAGAAATTAACTTAATCTTCAGTGTTGGCAGTTAACACTGGAAGCTAATCTCATTTAAAACTGTAATTAAAAAATAGTCATGTTTCTATGCTTGATTTTTTAAATAAAAAACTCATTTAATTGCCACTGGTTTTTTGTTTTTGTTTTGAAACAAGGCCTTCCTATGTTGCCTGTGTTCCTAGGCTGGCCTTGAATCCCTGATCCTCTCGCCTGGGATTACAGGTGTACCCCACTCTGCCCAGCCTCAGTTTCTTAACACCTAAAACCAAACTGAAACCAAGTATTCCACATATGGTCAAGGACATAAAGCTTCAGTCTGCATGGACCTCTAGGCAGAACCATCTCTCACCGTGCAGCAGCTAGACCACTGGTGAGTTAGTGATCTCTGTGCTCCTACAATTCCATTAAGCAATAAACCAAGTAAATTCCATTGCTTCTACTGTACGCTAACTAGACTGATTATTACAGTCTTAGGGTAAAAGGTCTTTCCTCCCCAATTACTTGGCCTTAATCAAAACAAAACAAATACAAAACACCTGATGGGGGGACTGGGCTGCTTTTAAATGCTTTTGAATCAGGTAAGAACAAGAGCTGCAGCAAAGCTACTCTGCTTCTGTAGAACCAGAAACCAGAAAAATAAAAAGGAAAAACAAGAAAGACCTACTTCCCCAATGCCAGAAGTGATTTTCAGGATTATTTTTGGGGTCTTTGCAGTCAAACCATTTATGCAAGGAAAAGAAAGCTGAACTGAAAAAACAGTCTTTTCTCAATTCCCATCAACTTATAAAACAAGGGGCTGATGGGCAAGAAGTTGCGCCAGATCATTTTACCAAGCTAAAGGCTCTTCCCTGGATCCTTTGAACAGCAAATACTGACACAGTATGTGGCTTTAAGATTTATATTTGGCTATAAATGTGTACATCCTTTCCTAAAAAATACTGTTCTGAGCTTAAAAAACAAGAACCAGAAGTTCTTTATAAAGAAAGCTTGATTTAAGCTGGGTGCCAGCTATGGCAACTCAGTGAGACACCCCCTCTCCCCTGCAAAAAAAAAAAAAAAGAGGCTGAGGATGTAGTTCAGTGGTAGACAACCCTTGGGTTAAATCCCCAGTGCCACCAAAAAGAAAAAAAAAATTAAAAAAAGCTTTATTTAGTTACATAGGACTGGTGGGCGTGGGGTAACAGGAGATTTACAAATAAAAGAACATAACTGCATATAACTCTTCTCTAAGATCTTTAGTTACACTAAATACTCTCCTGTGCTAACTTTCTTCATAAAGAGAGTTATAAGAGTCATACCATCAGCAGACTGTCCCTTCCTGGTTGTTCGTTTCACTGTTTCCCAAGTTCTGTTCAGGCAGAGAAGACGAAAAAAATTATTAGTGCTAAAGAGGAGAAATATTCTTAGGTTTTCTGTGTATAACCAGAACTTCATAAATGTAATGCATGCAAATGTACTAATGATACTGGCCAAGAATACCAAAACTATACAGATCTGTTATTTAAAAAGCCAACTGTACTTAGAATTTCTGAAATTACCAAAGAAAACTACCCTAACCCTCTGGGCACCATCTAAACAGAAAGCCTGCTAGGCACTTGCTTTGCCAATCTCTCAAAACACTTCAGTTTGGATCATCAATCTGCAGGTGAGCAGCGCAGCTGGTGAGTGCAGCTGTGAAGGCTGTTAAGCAGCGATGCAAAGTAAGCCCTGGGAAGATCTCAGCCTGTTCTAGAATGAGAGACCATGCACAATGCAAACTGACATTATTTACATAGATTTTTAAATATATGACTTAAATTACACATTTTAAGAAAGTAGAACCTTTCCATTTACTGAGGAATTATTAAATTGAGGTAAGTGCTCTGTTTTGCATGTGTGAAGTCCTGTCTAAGGGGGAAAAATGGTCCCTACAGGAAAAAAGTGAGGTGAGTAACAACAAATTCCTGCTCCTTTGATGGCTTTACTCCTTGTTAGCTACCTGTTCTGGCTGTGTTACCTCAGGTTTTGGTAACATCTGTACCAATCCACTTCCTCAACAGGAACATTGGGCATACTTATATTGAAAATGCAGTTACTGGAAAAATGCTGTTGAAAGGGGAAAGAGCATAACAGGAAATCTCTCCCTTTATTCTCTCATCTCTTAACTATAAGAAAATAGTGGTAAAAAATGGGAGTGGAGAAGCAAACAATTTTAGGATCTCTTCTAAAGGAAGTGGCTCTGGGGATTGGAGTAAGAAAGGAGTCAACATCTGCAGCCCAGTAGTAAGGATTATAAAATGTACTATTACGAGGAACTTTCTTGTTCATACTTTTTATCTGGTGGTCCCCAAGGGGGTCCTTGCTACATTTTCATAAAAAGTTTTCTGATATTTAATCTGGCTTAAAAACAAACAAAAAATGTACATATTTCAGCATCATACCCAAGTTCTAAAGGGCAAATGTGTGTAAAAATGAACCTATGAAAATAAAGACTACCATGACAACTCACAGCAGCCCAACATTCCTGTTAGTAGCAAGAAGCCAACCAAAAAGCAATTTCTGACAAATAGATAACACAGATTGCAAGAGATAAAACACCTTTTGGCATAGCTCCCTCTGCTGCCTCTTAAGGTTAGTCCTAAAGACTGAAGAAGAGAGTGCTGGAAAAAGCACTGAAGGTCCCATCCCAAATACACTAGGAATAAGGGAAACAAAAAGAGTAGCATCATTATAGTGGTCAAGATGAAGTCAATAAGCAGTAATGAGCCAAAGTACCAGCAATAAAATATAAATGTATTTATAAGAAATACTAGAACAACAATGCCCACACGAGAACTCTAGCAATTTTAAAGGGACTCTTGAGCGATTACTTTTCATTGGGAGTAAGAGAGTCTTAATTTCTACTTGCCTGCCAGTTAAACCAAAGCTACAATCTCCTGGAAAATGTTTTCCCATTTTTAAAACCTGGGAATAAGTACACTATCTTAAAAATCTATTCTAGCTTTAGAATTCTAATTCCATTTAAATTACTCTATGCTTCAGTCTCTTTTGTGTCAGGTTTGCTTTCTTCCCTCTATTCCAACAATGGTAAGAGGCTGGATGGTAGATAACAAAGGATGACTCCAGCACTACCCTGAATGTCACTGTAGGGACTTACTACCAGTATGCTTTTACACTTCTAAAATTAATTTCACATCCTTTCTTCTGTAAATGAGACAGTGGACCAAAGGATTCTCTAGCTGCTATTTTATCCTTTATACACATGCTTTTATACCAGGTAATAGAGAATATACTTATAAATTTATAGAATATGACCTTTAGAAAGTACAGAGATTCAGTCTTTAAAGCTTGACATTCCAGTACAAAAATATTAATTCTTTATATAAGACTTCATCAGAGGCCAGCAAGGAGCCTTATATGACGAAGAATGAAAATGAACATGTACAATTAGGTTGGTAGAAGGTAAGAGTCCACTCCCAAATTACTGAAATAGACTCTGTGAGACATGAGTATTCTGAAGAAAATCCCCAAACGATTCTGGTGTACATTGCCAATTAATAATTACTGGAAGGGAAGATGACTAGCAAGGTGAAGAGACAGATGGCATGAACCAACACATATTCTTTTTTTTTTTTTTTGGTACTGGGGATTGAACTCAGGGGCACTCGACCACTGAGCCACATCCCCAGCCTTATTTTGTGTTTTATGTGGAGACAGGGTCTCACTGAGTTGCTTAGTGCCTTGCCTTGTTAACGCTGGCTTTGAATTGGTGATTTTTCTGTCTTAGCTTTCCAAAGTGCTGAGATTACAGGCGTGCGTCACTGTGCCCAGCTCCAACACATATTCTTAGAGTAATTAGTGTTAAGGGTTGTATTTTGTGTTATAAACTTGATTTTATAAGAAAAAGAGAACACCATATCATGATATATTGGGTTCCAATGTCTATATATATTTTCACAAATATAAATACATTTGAATATTCTATTTTCCCTAAAGCTTGGCTTTGCCACATTTCTGTATTGGGTTTGGCCTTATCTCTTACCTTTTAAAATATCAAATATAAAATATCAAATTCACTATTTTAAGTAAATTACAGTCTTCCAGGATGATGATGGATCATAGTGTGTTAGCTTTCTTACTTTTGGGTTTTTAGTCAACAGTGCTGTATAACTATCTTAATGTTTCATGTAGTTCTCCAACACTGGGTCTTATTAGGATTTTTGCTAATTCAGTAAATCGAATCAAAAGTTGTTTAAATTATTTGCAAGTCCATGTATTTTCTTCACCTTGTTGACAGATGTGTCTACCCACAGAGAAACCATGTATTTTTATCTGATCACTTAGAGTTTTTATATTAATGAATATTAATCATGTAATCTGGATAAATCATGTGATTTAATTTTCATATTTTCTCATTTACTCATTATATTTCCCTAGGTATATAATCTATTTTAACATATTATAGTTTTAAATTTTCTTTATCTTTTGTAGTGCTGGGGCTGGAACCTAGAGCTTCCTTATACATGTTAGGCAAATGCTCTACCACTGAATTATAGCTTCTTACACTATCAGAAATGATTACTAAACAGAAAATATGGAAAACAGAAGAATAAGAATTATTACATAGCTGCCTTTTTCTTTTTCTTTTCTTTCTTTTTTTTTTGATAGTTCTTCTCCCAGCCTTCTCTTACACATTATTTGGCAGAGTTAAATAAGCATATGTACCATTTTCTACTTGTTTTTATATTAACCTTTTTTACTAGGTTTTCTTCAAATACACCATAACAATTAGTTATACACACACACACACTTGCAGTGCTAGAGCTGGAACCCAGGGCCTTGTATATGTTAAGCAAAGGTTATCTACATCACTGGGCTACATTTCTAGTCCAGCCCTACCTTTCTTTCATTCTTTTTTTTTTAATAGTTAAGGGGACTTGAACCCAGGGATGCTCTAGCACTGAGCTACGTCCCCAGTCCTTTTTAATTGTTTAAATTTTGAGACAGGGTCTTACTAACTTGCTGAGGCTGGCCTCAAACTTGGGCTCCTCTTGCATCAGTCTCCTAAGTAGTTGGGATTACAGGTGAGTGCCACCATACACAGATGTCTTTTAACTTTTTAATGAACATGTTTCATGCATAGATCTGATACTAAACAAGAGATAATTTCCTTAGCACATTCTAAGAAGTGGAACTGTTAGGTCAAGAGGTACAATGTGTTCATGGCTATTGATAAAACAAGTGAAAATATGCATTAGGATATGGGTTTTTCTTATAATTTACATTTCTATGAACAAGGTGTAAACATCTAAGTATTACCTCAAAATCAGCCATATTTTTGTTTTCTCTTTCTTCTAATTTAGAAATTAAATTATTGGTTTTACAAGTAACATGTATTGCTAGTTATTCTGCTGTCTTGGCAACTGAAATCAGGTTTGGCCCAAAAGTTTAGTTCCACACTAGTCTACTCGGGAGAATGGTGTTAAAATAGATTCCTGATTAGTTATTGTAACAAATTTACAACCCAATTTTACTCAGATTATCAATGATCCAAACATTCTAACAATGGAAAAACATCTTCATTAGTCATTATTTAAAAGTTTATAATAAGGAAAACATAAAAAGTTATGTTAAATAATCAAGAGAGATCCAGAGAATCCAAATACTGATCAGTTTATAAGAGAAAAAAAAGTTTACCTAGTTTTACCAGTAGGATCCATGTAAGTTGTTTTTTCAAGCTTGACCCATTTTCCTTCTGAAATTAACTAAAAGGAGATCAGATAGTGAGTTGGGAAACTTTCTAACCAAGTTGGTTTTTTATCTAAAAGGTATTTTTTTTTCCAGATTTTATATATGTGGTCCCCCTGCCCCAATAATCATGCTTCCTTCCCAATAATTTGTGGACAAGTTTTCAGTTCAGAATAAGTATTCAAAGTTGTTTTTTCTAAAGGGTAGCTCTGTTTCTTTTTGGAGTTTTTGAGGTATTACTAAGAAGTGAAAATAAGTAACAGTCTAAATGGATAGGGAATAGGAGTGTAGCTCGGAGGGGGTGCTCACACTTAGCATGTGCAAGGGCTCTGCTTCAGTTCTCAGCACCACCAAGTAAATAAATTGAAACTTCTGGGATGGAAGAAGTGGGGGCAATTAGAAGGGAGCACCAGGGGTGAGGGGTCTTCTGGGATGCTTTAAAATCCTATCCCCCAATCTGGGTGCTAGCTACACAGGTGTGTGCGTGGGTAAAAATTTATCAATGTATTTTCCTATGGATGATTATACAGGAAAGCTGACTGTGGGGAAATGAGGTCCAGGGTTAGGTTTCCTATCCTGACATGTAAACTGTCCACCCAATCTAAGACAAGTCCCCAGGGCTGTTCAGGCTAGATGTTTGAGGAGTTTTGGTTACAAAACAATAAAACTTCTTTTTCCTTAAAAAAAAAAAAAGTGCCTGCCCTAAAATGGGAATAGGAGAATGTTTAAAATTATCCACCTGCAACAACAAACAACATAAATACTTCTCTTAAATTTAGACATACGTGGGAAGGGAAGAGGAAAGTGAAAAACAAATTATACCTCCTCTGAAATAACAGTCTGTTTGGTATTCCGAGAAGAATCTGTTGGTTCTTGGTTTTCCATATTCAACCTAGCTAGTTGTTATAGTCCTCAGTGAGAAGTTCACGCTGTAAGATAATAAGATTTGTTTAGGCTACAATTTTTCTGAATGAAACAAACAACTACCCATATAGGCTACTAGTCAAGAGATTCAAATGGCAAATTATCTACCTATGTAGATATGTGGATACCTGGAGGAACTACCCTAGATGGAAAAGATAATTTAGAAAGCCTAGGAAAGACCCAGGCAAGAACTTAAAGCCATTCCAGTTAGAAGCAGTTCACATTCACCAACCCCTACTGTGCACCCAGAGGACACGTTCTTAATAAGGTTTTCTGATTCCAAATCTAAAACTCTTTCCAAAGGAAAACAACTGGAAGATTACAAACCACTTTCTACACCTACCCCAGCTCTGTCACTCACTTATCAACTTTTTACAGCTAAGTTAACAGTTTCCTGTGCTGGCAATTTTTACCTTTTCTCCTTTTTAACAAGTTGGGGTAAATGGATTTATCCTTTTAACAATTTTAAGTTTACAGTTCAGTGGTATTACATACACTCACATTATTGTGTACCATTAGCATTAAAGTCTCAGCAGGTATCAAAGTACGGTTGTATAGTCAACTAGTGCTAGAAGATCTGTCAAGAAAAAAGCAGGTCCCTGACTCATTATTATATACTACTTCCTCTTTCCTGGTTCCCTCCTTCATTTTTGGATTTCGCTCATCTGAAAGTCCTCTTTTCCTACCCTTCAGTTGATTAATCATCTGGAGGCACTGCTTAGTTGTCTTGCTGTTGAGAAGTCCGAAGCTATTCTGATTCCTCATCTTTTTTTCCACGTGACCTGTTTTCTTTCTTGAGAAGCCTATGACTAAGAGTCTTCCCATTGACATTATTGTAAGGGGCACCCAAGTGGGTCCTTCCAATACAGACACTTCATACTGTTTGTTTTTAGGGAACCTCTCTTAAATCACTTTGATAATTTCCTCCTCTGCATTTTCTTTCTTTCAAGAATTGCTGTTTAGCTGTTGAAAGTGAATTAGATTCTCTTATTGTCATTCTTTTCCACTTCCTTGTTACTTTATTTACCTACATTTCTTAATTTTTTTTACTACTTTACTACTACTTAATTTCTTTACTACTCCAAAGTTTCATAGTTCTCCAACCTACTCTACCTCATAACTTTAGCTTCAGATAAAACAGTTATCCCTCAGGTTGGGGGGTGTGTTATTGGACCAGGACTCCCCTTTGATACCAAAATCTGCTAAGACTCAGGTCTCCTAGATAAAATAGCATGATATTTGCATATAACTTATACAATCCTCCCATATATTTAAAATCATCTCTAAATTACTTATACATAACACAATGTAAATTCTACAAAAACAGTTGTTATATTGTTTAGAGAATAATGACAAGGAAAAAGTCTACATGTTCAGTACAGAAAGAACTACCTCTTCCCCTAGTATTTTCAATCCATGGTTGGTCGAATCTATGGATGCAGAACCACAGATACAGAGGACCAATTGCACAGACCATCAAACATCAATTTGGTTACCATCTGTCTTAAGGAAAAACTTTCTTCCAGAATCTAAAGTGATAATCAAATCTTTAGTGTTTACCCTAGTCAGCAAGTTTCCCTACCCTAAGATAAAATCAACAAAACCCAAACTATATTTATATTCATAAACTACCTTTGAAAATCAAATGTCTGACTATCTTAGGGGACCTGGCTAAAGCACCTTGTCGCAGACCCATTAAAGATGAGATAAAGCACTTGGAATACAGCACTGGCTAGTATAGAGACAGATTCTGTCCTCCTGGGCCTTACCTTCTGGTGGGGAGGAGAAAAGGTGAGGACCAATATACATTTGTCAGGCGACTTATGGGAAAAGGTAAAGATAAAAAGTAGGGAAGATACGTGCAGGATGGGGGAGGAAGTAATCTATATGGAATAATCAGTGATATCTGAATACAGACTTGCAAGTAATAAGCAAGCAAGCTACACAGATATTTATATATTTAGAGACAGTGATTTAGCACATTGAAACCTAGAGGCCTAGTAAGAGAACAGGCAGATATTCCTTTGAAAATGTCCCAGACATTGATTTATTAGGTAAACTTTTAACTGGTACTGGTTGAGACATGGCTGCAACCAAGGTAGCATGCTGACCCAGATGAAACTAACCAAAGCTAAAAAATCAACCTGTCTCTACCTGCATGCACTACACTCAGATAAAAAAACTTGGTAGATTTTTATCTTCTAGATGTTCGTTCCCTTCTATTAATAACATACACATCAGAGAAGGAAACTTGCCAATGTGTAAGGAAAGCTTTGAATGCTAATTCTTTTTTTTAAAATTTTTTAAAAAATATATTTTTAGTTGTAGATGGACACAATATCTTCATTTATTTTTATGTGGTGCTGAGGATTGAACCCAGTGCCTCACACATGCAAGGCAAGCGCTCTACCACTGAGCTACAGCCCCAGCCCTTGAATGCTAATTCTTAACGAAAAATAACTTCTAAGTAACAAGGCACTCCCCAACACTGAATACACAAAATAAACTGTCTAGAATGATATAAAATTGTTGAATTATATCGTTTCTACCTTCTTATTTTATGTATATTTTTTGAAGTGCAGGGGATTGAACCCAGGGCCATGTGCATGTTGGGAAAGTGCTCTAACACTGTTCTATATCCCCAGTCTCTATGCCCTTTGTAAAAGTGACACTTTAACCCCAAATAACTTAAAAAAAATTTTTTTTTTAGTTGCAGATGGACACAATATCTTTGTTTAGATGTGGTGCTGAGGATGGAACCAGTGCCTCACAATGCGAGGCAAGTGCTCTATCACTGAGCTACAGCCCCAGTCCCCCAAATAACTCCTTGGTGCATACCCAAACTTCTAAAAGCAAGGACCCAGTCTTCAAAATCATAAACACCATCAGAAAATACTGAAGAGCCAGGTGCGGTGGTGTAAGCCTTTAATTCCAGCAGCTAGGGAGGCTGAAGCCTTAAGCAACTTGGCGAGACCCTGTCTCAAAATAACTTTAAAAAAGGTTGGGGATATGGTTCAGTGGTTAAGCACCCCTGGGTTCAATCCTTGGTACAAAAAGAAAAAAGAAAATACTGAAGAACTAGACACTTCTAATCTCCCCTATGAAAAGCACCTAACCTGGATTCCCAGAAGCCTCAGACAAAATGGCCACAGCATATAATACAGAATAGAGCTCCCTGCCCCAAACTGCCCCCATGTGAGTATCTTTAGGGGCAAAGGGGCAACTAGTCCCTTTAGAGTTCATAAAACTTGAAGGCATTTAAGCCATCTGCGAGGCCCCTTCTGCAGCTGTCTGTACAGCTTCCCTCTGATTTTCAAAGGCACAGTTGACTGCCTAAGGGGTGAAATAGTGAAATTATGAAGGATCATTCCTCATCCACTAGTATTCATTTAAATAAGTCAGTTGAACTTAATTACAAATAGCCTAAAGATCAATCCTCAGTCAGCACTCCAAGATATAGCAATTGTTTCAAACAGATTATATTAAAAAATACGTAATGGACTGGGGTTGTAGCTCAGTGGTAGAGCACTTGCCCAGCATGTATGAGGCACTGGGTTCGATTCTCAACACCACATATAAATAAATGAATAAAATAAAGGTCTATCAACATGTAAAAAAAATTCAAAAAATATGTAAGCTAAAATATTAGAGAATGGTAGGAGGGGGAAGCTACAGGCCTAAATTACCAAAAAATTAAAATTAAATAAGTGGCAAACAGTCTGGGCCTCCCCAGGGCAATCAGTTCCGAGGAGAAGCAGCATTCTGAAGCAATCCATCAACAGTGTAAATACAAAAAATAAGTAATTAACAAGTAACTTCAAAAGTATGTAGTATTCTTTACTATCAGATTCCCAAAATGTTTCAAAAAGATAATAAAAGCACCTCAAAAATAGTACCAAAACAAGAAAGAAATATTATTTTTAACTACTCCAAAAGCAAGCCAAATGGTACGGTCTGGGGCCAGTCACCAGCAACATGCTGAAGGAAGAAAGAGAAATGAAGTTTAAATTCCACACTTCATCCTGCACTACCTCTGCTACTGTGATAGAGCTGTTCTTAAATTAGTGCTATTTGAAGATTTAAAAAATAGTTTAATTTGAATTTTATCCACTTCTTTAACTAGAATTTAAAACCATCTACATATTACTAACATGTACATGTTATTAAAAAATACATATGGGATCTGGGGTTGTGGCTCAGTGGTAGAATGCTTGCCTAGCATGAGTGAGGCACTGGGTTTGATCCTCAGCTCCACATAAAAATAAGTAAAGGTTTTGTGTCCATCTACAACTAATTTTTTTTTCTTTTTTTGGTACCAGGAATTGAACTCAGGGGTACTCGACCACTGAGCCACATCCCCAGCCCTATTTCGTGTTTTATGTAGACACAGGGTCTCACTGAGTTGCTTAGCACCTTGCTGTTGCTGAGGCTGGCTTTGAACTCGCAATTCTCCTGTCTCAGCCTCCCGAGCTGCTGGGACTGGGATTATAGGCATGCACCACCGCGCCTGGCTACAACTAAATATTAAAAACAAAACAAAACAAAAATATATATACAAAATGTTGAGTGCTTTATAATTTCATTTGATTGTCCTTCATCTTCAAATTCACATAATTCATTTTAATTCAGTTCAGACATGTAATTTTCCAGGGCACAAAATACTCTCGTGGAGGAAAAATGTTACAAGATTCTTAAACTTTGAAAAGGTACTTTTATACTGAGATATAATTAGAGACCAAGATAGCAGGGAAAGCATTCCTACTGGAAAGAAATACACAAGTAAAGGAATAGACACTAAACTGGGGCAAGGTTGAAAAAGTATGAAAAAGTTTGGCAAACTCTTTGGCTCTCAACCTTTCCCTCCGCCCTGCTTAAAACAAAATAAAAAACAAAACAACAAAACTCTATATACATGGGATGATGCTAACATTTGCAAACACATTTCTATGATTCACAGGTTTGGTTGAATCCCTGCTTCCTTCCTAGATCTGCAGGCAAACAAAGTACTCTACCCTGACAGGCACATAATTTCTGTTGCTATAAGAGCTGGTTTTAGGTTTAGGCAGAAAGCACAACCTTCCATTCAAAGGAAGGAAGACAAATGATGGATTTCTCACAAACTTGGGTATATCAGTACTAGTAACAAGCAGATCAGAGACTGTGGGAGTTAAGATTCAAGAGGTTCAACTGAGAACTCAAAAACCAGGCTGTGGAGTTTGTGTTCAGGCTCATTATTCAATTTTCATCATACCTGAATCCCTGAAATTTGTTGAGGTTGCAAAGTGAAGTAAAAATCACAACAAGAAATTACATGTTGGCCAGTCTCTAGCTGATAAGTCGAGTACCATAAACATCACCAATACTCAACCAAATAAAAAATGTACGAGTTTACCAGGCATGCTGGTACATGCCTGTAGTCCTAACTAGGCTGAAGCTGGAGTATGGTTTGAACCTCATGAGTTTGAGACCAGCCTGGGCAACACAGCAAGAACCTCATTTCAAAAAAAAAAAAAGACATTTAGATCATTAGGAAAGCCTCTGACAGACAAAGGTGGGTAAAACAGTTAATATAAGGGAATGGAGAAGTCAACAAAGCTCTTTGAAAGAAATTAAGTGAGAAGATCAGTATTTTTTGCAGAAATAACTTTATGATTATGTTGTTATTTAAAGCCAAGCATCAACTTAGTCATGTCTAAGATGTCATTCTACTTTGTCAGGATAATTACACAAAAAAGCCATTTGATTTAAATAGGAACAAAAGGATCAGATAATTAGTATAGCTATATTCAGTAATTTTGGTTATAATCATAAAACTTAAAAACTTTTGACTTTTGAAAAAGAAAATAATTAGGTTAATCCTTCTTTTGTATCATTTATGGTAAAATTTTGGTTACCACATCATCAAATGGATCTGTTATCTTTTCGCTGCTGATAATCATCCTCAGATAATGCAGACCTCTTGTACTTAATTTGTTAATGATAGAAATCCACGCAAGTTTTGTGAGTTTTGTTGTTGTTGTGTTTTCCTTCTAGCAGGTGTGGCTATTGGGTGGACAGTGAAGGAACTAATGTTGATTGAGATTATAGTCATCAGTAACTTATCACTTGATTCTGGTTGAACAAGAGTGAACTGACTGAACTCCTGGGAAGGTTAACTGGTTATAGTAAAGACCCAAGGAAAGAACTTCTTGTAATAGATCAGGCAGGAAATTAACATATTTGAAGTAGGGGGGTGGCAGTGACAAAGGAAAAAAACATTTAATTTCTTGTAGAAAAGTTTATTATTTGCCCTAAAACAGCTTCTAGGGAAGGAGTAAATCCAAGCTACTTCTAGGAGATGATTTTAAGGGAAACTAGACATTAGGAAGTTCACATCTGGATACACAGAGTTTATGGTGTTAGCAAGATATCCATATGGAAGAAAACTTCCAATAGTTGAAAATATTAATCTAGAAGAATTAGTTATGCTATGGATTCAAAGAAGTAAAGGTGATGTCACATTCTTTACTCTGGATTTGTGCAACAGTCTCCCCCCTCCATCATCACTTGACTACTGACATTTGTAAGTATGCAGGAGAAAAAGCAACTTTCCACTGTTGGAAGGGTTTCAACTAATGAACCTGAAATATAAACACTTCATGGCTAAACCAAAACAAACATTGTCATTTAAAAAAGGGTGGAAGCTAATGCAGTTGTATTCATTTCAAATACTTGAGCATCTCCTGTGTGTAGTGTTAATTTATTCCACACTAAATGGTTAAATGTGAAACAAGTTGAAACCAACTGTGAGGGGGGCTGGGATTGTGGCTCAGTAGTAGAGCACTTGCCTTGCACGTGAGGCACTGGATTTGATCCTCAGCACCACATAAAAAATAAATAAATAAAGGTATTGTATTCATCTACAACTAAAAAAAATTTTTAAAAAATGTGGGTAAAACTTTTTAAAAAGTCACTGAAAATACTTCTGTAGTACATAGTCTGAATAAAAGACATTCATATCAAATTCTTTCCTGGCAGTATCTATATTTAATAGTTTTTAAATTTAGTTGCATCTCTACAAGAAACGACAATACTGTATTAAAGCTCAGATGTTTCCTGGGCTGTTTAAGTTTTACTCCTTCCAGAAGGATGATGTTCCCAGAATCTGTTTTCTCCCATATATTTATTTAATTCCTATCTCATGCAGAATATACCTTACTAAATGCATTTCAGTCAGTTCTAACATTTCAGCTGCAACTTTTGTTTTTTAACTTCTAGGCAAAAAAATTAAAAAAAAAAAAAAAAGAAAGAAAGTATGAGTGACCTCTCACGTCTGCTATCAAGTCTCTTAGCTTTATCAGTCTGGCACCATTCTCCAGTATTAGGAGATGGAGTATAGCTTCTTCCTACTACAGTTCCCACTCCATTGATACACACTGCAACATTATAATTTATTTACCTCTGCTCTGAAAATGTATCCTTTAAAGTGGTTAGTTAACCACTTAGCCAGTAACATTTTTGAGAAAAACAATTTATCTTCCTGGGGGCGAAGTATCTAACTTCAAATACACAGCGGATCCTGTTTATTATTTCTAATGATTATCTTCCTGAAGAGGCCTGCAGCAGATGGGGTTACCTCTAATTTAAAACTGCTTAGCTCGCCCTAAGAGTGTGCATTTACACTGCGCGTCTTTAGATGTAGGTGCCTAGGCCAAGCACCTATGAAACCACTAGGTGTTTTTTGTTTTGTTTTGTTTCTTTGTTTTAAAGTACAGGGTATTGAACCTAGGGGCAATGTACCACTAATAAGCCATATCCCGTCTCTTTTTTATTTTATTTAAGTTTCTTTATTTTTTATTTCGAGGCAAGGTCTGGCTAGGTTGCTTAGGGCCTCCCTAAGTTGCTGAGGCTGGCCTTGAATTTGTGATCCTCTTGCCTCAGCTTCCCGAGTCACTGGGATTACTGGCATGCGCCACAGTGCCAGGCTACCACTAGGTTTTTCAATGCGTTTCTCAGTAGCTAGTAAATTTTCTCTTTCTCGGAAATGAATCTCAACTTTGTGGGGTAAGAGGTGGAAAGCGGAGTAAGGACGGGGAAAAAATGATACTACAAGTTCAACGAGAATTCTTCCAGTTTTAAGAGTCCGTCATTTTAGAGACTGATAAAAATCTAGCTATGTGTTTTCCAGGCTAACAACTTTTGCGGGGCTGGACTTAATGAACTTGATGCTCAAAGTAGAAAACGTTCCTCTTTACTCTCTTTCAAACTAACCCGCCCCCCTTTTACTTCCCAAACCGACCACCACCTCCCACCGCACCCCAGGGTGCTACAGCCCGGATTCTTCCCTGTCTCTCAAAATCCACACCCACGAATGAAGAGGAACCATTCTCCTTCTTTGCAGTTGCCTCAACCAATACACTCATTTAACTGTGGAGTTCCCTGCTTCCTCCGGTAGTCCAGGCTCTTCCATCCCACTCGCTGCTGGTTTTCCTTCCGCGCGGGGACTCTAGCCCAGCCGCAGACTGGGAGACACGCGCGCGGCTGCTGTACAGTCCGAAATCATCATGCGTGCTCCCTCCCGCCCTCTCTCTCTACTCCCAAAGAGACCTCGTCCGGTGACAGTCTCACGCCCATTTACCTACTCCAAAGTGTGGGGTGAAGAAGGGAACAGGAACGAAAGAAAAAAAGACGAGCCCGAAGCAGCAACCTCAGCAGATACTGGCCGCACGGTTTCACACACCGGCGCCTCTCGCGGTGCAAAGAGGACGTGCACGCGTCCTCCTCCCGGTACCCGTAGAAATCCCGCCGCTGACTTAGCTTTAGATGATTACCTTCCGGGTCGCAGTGCGCCTAGGGTGAAAGCGGAGCCATAAACTTAAGTTCTTTTCTTTCACTTCTGCAACTCCTCTTTCCGGACTCAAACGCTTTTTGTGTTTGCGCGTGTTAAAGAGTACTCCCGAGATTAACCTCCGCCTCCTTTTCCCCGATTGCCGGCTGGCTTTACAGACCGGAAGAATCTTGGAACCGAAATACCTCGGCGGGCACTTCCGGAAGTGCAACCTTGGCTTCCGGGAGAGTGCTGGCAAGTGAGGGAAAAGTAGGGACGGCGGTAGCGGGAGGATGAAGAAGGAGCATGTGCTGCACTGTCAGTTCTCCGCGTGGTACCCGCTTTTCCGCAGCCTTACCATCAAGAGGTAAGATGGGAGAGGTTACCCGGGCTGCTGGCAAAAGCGAACTGCGGCGTTTGGGCAAATCCGATCTCCGTCAAAAGGAGTGCCGGCCTTGTAACGACCGGACGGGAACGACGATGTCGAGATGTCGATTTCTTTGTGGTATTTGAAGTAGGGAGATTAAATGAAGGTCAGCATTTGCCGGGCGCCCTGTTGCAAGTCTAGGAGTGTGTTGGGGGAGGTGGGAGGGTAGGTCCTGGTTCGGTGAGAGTCGGAGGCGGGCCGAGTGCTAGATTCACCTAGTGTAGGCCTGGGAGTTCACCAGTACTTCTTTAAGAATTGCCAGAGGCGACAGGCGATCAAGAGAACTGGACAGTGTGAGCTTTGCCACTGGCCGGCCCTCCCGGCTCCCATTGCTTTCCGCCAGCGTAGAATGAGAGCAATTTATACAGACCCTATCTCCAAGTCTGTTGTGAAGCTCCAGTATACTAGTGTATATGGAAAGAGTTAGTATATATTGTTAGGGATGGTGATGTGCTGAAAGAGGAAGCAATCTATACGCAAAAGAAGTGGAACAGTAGTTGTTTGCAGGACAGGCAGAAGATTAGCTGTTTCATCCTTTATCCCAGTATTCATGCTAATGTAGGCAAGGCAGCCTAGAGCTTGTCCCCGGCAGTTCAAAAGCAATCATAACGTCTGAAACACAATACAGGGTATGCTCTCACTCGCTAACAGGGGTAGATCCAAGATCTGGGTTCCTATGAATGAGATTTTCTGTATTTTGCTCACTTCTTTATTTTATTCTATTTTGGTACTGGAGATTGAATCCAGGGGGACTTGCCTACTGAGCTACATCCCAGACCTTATTTTTTATTTCGAAACAGGGTCTCACTTAGTTGCTTGGGGCCTAGAGAAGTTGCTGAGGCTGGCCTTGAACTTGCAGTCCTCCTGCTTCAGCCTCCTGAGTTGCTGAGCTTGCAGAAGTGTGTGTCACTGCTCATTTCTTTAGGCCTACATTGTCACTTATTTGAACTTTATCTCTTCATTTTCATTCTGTCCTGTTTTGGACTCCTGAGACATTGGAAGAGCACACAGAGGTTATTCAAAAATAGTTCTTTTCCATCTTTTTTTTTTAATGATTTTATTGCTTGAGTACGTGCACAAATTTATGCCACCAACACAGAGGCTGTGGATGACTCATATTTCCAAAATGGTGCTGGGGATTGAACACAGGGCTTCATGCACACTAGGCAAGCACTCTACCACTGAGCTACAGCCCTAGCCTCTCTTTTCCATCTTGTTATTCAGGCATAAAAATCTACTTCTAGTTATTCATAGTGTAATGGAATTGAGAGTAGCAAAAGGAAGATAATCCTTGCATTTCATGACAGCTGAAGTCACACCAAAACAAGAGGAAGCTCCCCAGCAGTAGCAGTAGCAGATATTACTTCTTATTAGCTTCCTATCTGGCATTCTAGTCCTTCACTAACTTGCATAATTCACAGTTGAGCTTTGGGTCTGAGATGATGTTCAGTTATTTCTTTTGTGTTGGTACAACAGAATGTACATTCATGAACTTGTCAGACATTTTGCACTGAATGTTCTTTTCTCTCTCTCTCTCTTTTTTTGTTTTTGCAGTGTTGGAGATAGAGCCCAGGGCCTTGCATGTCTAAGCAAGCACTCTACCACTAAGCTACACCTCCCAGCCCCTGACAAACTAACATTTTTTTTTTCTGTGCACCTATCTTGTGTAGCCTCCAGCATAGTTTTTCTTTGTCTTGAGCTATATAAGCATACGATTAAGAAATGGACTCTGAAGTTTGAGCCATCTGCCTGGCTTTGAATTTTGGTTCCATCAGCATCTTTAGCCAATTATTTTTCTCCCTAAACTTCCTTTGGAAAATTGAGAAAATAATAGGATTGTCATGAGATTAAATGACAAAAATATTTAAAATACTTGTCACTCTTTCTGGTATATAATAAACAGAAATGTTGCTTATTGCGTTTTTTATTTAATAAAAGCCTCATTGAAGCAAAATAATTTTAGTTCACTTAAAATGTGTATCATTTATGTGATACCAAGAATGAAAGTGAAATAAACCAACAGGTAGAATTGTCTGATATTGCCCAACAGTCCACAACTAAGGTGTGTTGCCTAAAACTGTTTACTCTGTCCTTAAACTGTTTCTTCAGTTTAGTTCTAGTGATATCACTGGAACCTCATGTACGGCAGGGTACCCATACACAATCCAGGCCAATCAGTGGGGATGTGAGGTGGCCATTGGCAGCTTTAATGCTGTAGATCTTATTCTAATTATTAACTCAGTATTTTATTTTGTGTTTATTAATTATGATACAGAGATGATTATGCAAGTTCATTTTTTGAAGAGTTCAAGGACTTTTGGGTCAGACTTAATAATTAGCTAGGTGAACTTTGATCCTCCGGCTACTTTTCCTTTTTAAGTCTGTTTTTTTCCCTTAAAATATAAAAATTATATTAATCTTTTAAAGGACTTCTTGTACCTCTAAAATTCCATTAGAAGTCACTTCTATCATTTAATTATTTTATTTCCAGCAGGCCTCATTGGACACTCACCTATGTAGTAGCTTCCTTGGATGGTCGCACAAGCTCGGAGTAAAGCTTCCTTGGCAATGACTTGTTTATGCTGAGGCTTTCAGGCACATTTCCTTTTCCTTCTATATTTGGTAGCACTTACAGCATCTGTATTCAGTTCAGCACTTATATTTTGCTATGATCCCCCCCCCCATTTTCTGTCTTTTCCATGTCATAGGCTTTGCATTCTTAATGGAATCATCTGTTGATTTACATAACGTAGGTGCAAGATGATGTCATTTAGGATGAACTTCAAAGTGTGACTGGAACTGGGTAATTTCATGACAACTCTGCAGACTGTAACACCATATTAGTTCATATGCATAAGAGTTGTGGACCTGATGAATAGGAAGAATATGCAAAGAATTCAGAATTGAATCAAATAGAAAACGAATGTTTGAGGTACTGGGTTCACTTCTCAGCACCACTTACAAATAAATAAAAAATTAAGGTCCATCAACAACTAAAAAAATTTAAGAAAAAAAGAAAACAAATGTTTTGAATCCAATCAAGGAATGATGAAACCTAGAGGAAGAGTACTGATGAACTTCATACTTGAAAATTAGCATAATTTATAAAACAAGGGATGTGGACTCTGGAATCATGTTTTCTCACAATGAGAAAAATCACCTGGATGTCTAGGAACTTCATCCTGCCAACATTTTTCAGTCTCAGGGCCCTGAGAGGATAAATTTCACATTCTCTGGAAAGATCATCTGTTATTCTCTTGGGATGACATTATTTCTTTAGTGGATATCTTTAACCTCAGGAAGAATAATAAGTATAGAGGTGATGAAATAATTTACATTTAATGGTTTTAATTTTTTTTCTGTTAAATTTGTTTAGTATCCTCAGGGCTTTGCCATTTTGGGTGGGGGCAGGGACCAGGGATTGAACTCAGGGGTACTCCACTACTGAGCCATATCCCCAGCCCTATTTTGTGTTTTGTGTAGAGACAGGGTCTCACGAGTTACTTAGCACCTTGCTGTTGCTAAAGCTGGCTTTAAACTTACAATTCTTCTCTGTGAGCCTCCCAAAGTGCTGGGATTACAGGTGTGTGCCACTGCGCCCAGCAGGGCTTTGCCATTTTGAGGATAATTAGTATGTACATAATGGATTAACCTTGTGGTAACAATTGAAATTATCTAATTGCTTTAGAATTGTGATAAGTTAAAAGTATATAAGGAAAAATTTCAAGCTTTGAATATCAGAATGTTGTTGAGAACCTTATATAAGTATACAACTATACTTATATAGTTTTGTTATGCTTTATAAGATTAAATATCTGGCAAGGTTTATCTGTAATCAGACAATAAACATTTAAATAGATACTTAAATAGATTTTTAAAATAAATGTAGTTTAAATTATTTTATTTATGATGATGATGATGATGATGATTTAGTAGTAGTAGATACACTGTGTATTGAACCCAGGGGCACTTAACCACTGAGTCACATCCCCAGCCCTTTTATTTTTATTTTGAGACAGGGTCTTGCTAAGTTGATTAGGGCCTTGCTAAATTTCCAAGACTGACTTTGAACTTGCAATCCTCTTGCCAGAATTTAAATTCTTATGAGACTTTAAATCACAAGGCTCACTGCAAATTGGTTAAAATTTAGTAGATTTACAAACAATAATAAGATTTGTTAGTTGAACTTAAGAAGTTGGAGGAAGAACTAGGCTTTTTAATGTGAAATTGCAACTTTGCTGAATAAAATATTGATCTTTAAAATCAAAGTAGCCCCTGAATAAATCTTTTCTATGTACAAAACCATTTGTAATGTGTCCAGAAAAACTTGTTAAATAAATAAATGAAGCATACCATAAGTCAGTGATGTTCTGCTGACTTGAAAAGCAGGCTGTAATCTTTTTCAATTCTTAGAAAATATACATCTCAAAACCAAAATCCAGTAATAGCATTATTTTAGGAATCTGGCAGAAATTTTTAATGATTTTTTTACTACAGTGTAAAAACAAATTATCCCATAAGTTGTTAAGTGACTTCAAAAGTGGCTTTTCCATTCTTAATTATGATTATCTGCAACAAATTAAGCTAAAATGAACTTAGTAAGCAACTTTATATCTGTGGTGATCAGTTGCATAGAATGCCACCAAAACAAATCCAAGCAGATCATGAATTCTTAGCCTTAATATGTTTGTTGCCATCAAACAATGGTTTCTGGATCTTGAGTCTGCTTCTGCTCTGTGTCTTAGGTGTTCAGTCAATGCTGTTAATGTTCTGTATTTTTTTTCCCCCTGCGTTTTCTGTGTTGGTGCAAATAACTGCTGGTCTTTGATTTCTTAAAGGCAGAATCATTGTGCTCACTGAGAATTCTTTTGAGCTTGTTACTTTCATATTGTGATTTCCATTTGTTTCTTTGGATTTGTTTTTGTTTGTTTCTCTGCCATAAACATTGTTGTGGCAATTATGTGAACTGTCATATTTGTTCATATTATACTAATTCCTGGTTTGCTGCTACCACATGTATACCATTAACATATTCTACTTCATATTAACATGAAAGGGACAGATAATTCAAAAATTAAGCAAGTGTGGGGTGCAGTGGTGCATGCCTATAATCTCAGCTGCTTGGGAGACTAAGAGTTGAAAGTTTGAGGCCATCAATGAATTCCTGTGTTATGTATGATTATGATGCACCTATTTAAGAAAAAAAAAAGGAAATTCAAGACCAGCATGGGCAACTCAATGAAACCCTGTCTTGAAATTAAATTTTAAAAAATGGGCAGGGTGTAACTTGGTGGTAGAGTGCTTGCCTACCATGCACAAAGTCCTGGGTTCAATTCCCAGTACTGAAAAAAAAAAAAATCAAGTATGGAATTTTTTCTCAGCTGGGCTGGGTCATTTAAAATGATGCCTTTTTGGGCGTACTTTTTTTTTCCCCCAGTGTCATCCTTCCACTTCCTCAGAATGTAAAGGATTATTTACTTGATGATGGAACTCTGGTGGTTTCAGGAAGGTAAGTATATAAAAAAGAATTATTTAAACTTTATTATTAGCTTGTCACTCTTCTCTCATTTTAGCTCACTTTTTCCTAGCTAAAATTATGTGCTAATTTTTGTCTCATATTCCTTTCAATGCTTAGCTGATATCTTGAAAATTGAGTACTTCCCTCTAATAATAACTAGTTTTGAAATTGAGCAGTTCCTTTCATCTGCCGCAGAGAAAGGATATGATGGTACTTTTTCCTTCTGAAGGTAGCAGGCTGCATGATAGGACATGTAATTACCCTTTAAGATCCTTTAGTTTTTAAGATAAAAAATTAATTGTTCATTGCAGGCAGAAAGTTTTAATAGGATTTATTGTCAACATTTTATTTCCCACAGTTGATCCACCATGGCCCCTCCTCTACCTTCTAGAAGCTGTTCAGGTAGTTTCTCTATTAGTGGGTAGAGGAAAATGATTATATTTCAGTCTTTTTAGTGCAAACTTGAGAAAGTTTGAGAATCATAGAGTTTAGCGAAGTTCCTATGTTTTCATTCACATCTGTACTTAGAAGTCATGTCATCTGTGTGTCCAGCCCTTACCATCCTTTCTAAAGTGGCCTAATAGTAACCCTTGCTGGTATGTCACTCTTTATCTCCTGACCTGTCTTTATTTTCTGATGATATTTACTTCCACCTTACATAATTCCCTTAGTTGTTCTATTTAAACAAAGTTTGATGAGACCAGGGACTTGAACAGTTGTTCACGCAGCTCTGGGAACAGTGCCTAGTTCATAGGATATGCTTGGTAAACATTTGTTGAATGAATGAACCTTAGACATGTGATTAGAGTTATATGTATTTTCAGTAACAACTAACTTGACCCCATAATTTGCCTGGTGGATTTCTACTGTATTTTTCTGGATTAAAATTCTGGACTATTTTTTGTATATTTTTAGCCCCTTAATAACCTGAAAGTGTTACTATTACTAACTCAGAAAAATTGGACAAGTTTCAACTTTGGTATTTACAGACATTTTATTATTTCCAAATATTGTACATGTAATAAGCTTATGTAAATGAGACTATAGTATAAATAAAATGAATCCTAATATTAGAAGATACTTTATAAGTTTCAACACTATAAACTACCAAAGAGTTCCTGTATTGACTTTCCTTGGCCAGATGTTTGCATGAGCTGCTGGCATAGGCTAGCAGGATGTTAAATACTGTTAACAGTGCCCCACAGCACACAAGGCTGTGCCATGCTATACCCTAATGCACGGATCACATACAGAACCTGTTCTTTTGGAGTTGACAGTTCAGCTTCATATTTTGTGGGAGTCAGAATGGCGTAGTGCTAACTCGCCTAGGGTTAGATCATATCTTTGCTATTTTGTGGTTCACTGTTTCTCAGGTTCTTGTCTATAAATGGACCAAATGATAGTGTAGAACTTAGTTCATTTGGGTGTTGCAAGGATAAAAAACAATAATGTGTAAAATGTTCAACCCAGTGCCTAGTATATTTTATATTCTTAAGAAATACTGCCCTCATCATTAATCTTACTGGGAGCAAATATTAAATGCACAAGTAAATATATGTGTGAAGATTGGTATAAATGCTATGGAGGAGATGGAACAGGTCCTGACATTAAGTTGGTAGGTGGGCTAAGTATTGTAGGGAGGGTCAAGGAGTTTCTTAAAGAAGTAACTTTGGAACCTCTGAGATGTGGAGGTTGGGAAAAGGAAGTTAGTTGAAGGTGGAAGGAAAGACTTTTCCTGGCTGAGGGAACAACATTAATACAGGCTCTTGACTGGGAGAGGATTGTGTAGTTGGAACTGGAGGGCAGCTTTTGACAAAAAGCAACATATCTAAGATTTTAAACTATCTTTGTGACCCAGAGCCAATGTCCTTCAAACCAGCTGTGTATAAGATGTAATAGAGAAAATTCAGAATCCTAAATACTAGCATCATATTTTTACCAGTTTAGTCCTCAGTATTTAGAGTCACCTTAGAAAGCCAAGCCTAATAAACTTACAAATTGAAAATGTTGCTATCTCGTTCTATGAAGAAATTTTGTGTTGTACCTTCTGTAGTGGCATTGCAATAAGTTCTCTGAAGAACTATGAATACGCTGATGACAAATATATGTTAAAATGTATTCTTTTATACTAAAAAAAAAGTGATTTTTAGAGTAGTGAGCACATTTTCAAGTTTGTTGAGTACCTTTTAGATTATATAAAATTAAGTAAACCATGTTAATGATGTGTTGAACAATTTGATGTGGCATTTAATGAGAGATCTAAGAAAGAAAGGCTAGCTCCTTGGGTAGAGATTCACACATTGACAGTGTGTTAGTATTATTACAGTATAGCATCAGGTTCTTAGCTTATAGATATGGAAACTCAGCTCTTTAGAATTATGAAGAGTTGATTAAAATTTTAGGGAACTGACACACATTAGCCAAAATTGCAACAGATTGATTGATAAACTAGAATGTGCTTTTCTGAAGATTGCTTCCACTTGGAAGAACACAGCACATAGTGTAGCCTGAACAAATGTGGATGGACTCGTTCTTCCTTATATCTTAATGTATTATTTACACTATTACTTAATGTAATACTTACACTATTACTTCTTAATTTTATCTCCATCTTCAGTATTATTTTTTTATTCTCTGTGATGATCTTTGGAGATTTAACTTTCATCCACTCTTTTCATCTCCCTTACAACTTTCAGTTAAATCAGTAGTCAATGTTTACAGTCATTACTGTTGACTACTGAGACTGTATATATATACTATACTGTTGTCTATAATAAATACATCATGTGTTTATTGTAATTACCTTTTCTTCTAAAAAATAACTTTTTCCTGAAACTAATAATCATGTTTTTAAATTTTGCTTTATTTTCTATGTGTCTATTACTAATATTTTCCAAATGTTCTAATGAACAAAAACAGCCTATTAACTATTTTTCTGAACCTCAAGGACAGTTCCAAATCTGGCAATTCCTTTTTTCCTTTCCTGGAGATCTCACTGGAGCAATCACCCATCTTCCTGGTCCTGTTTGAGCTGATAGTTCCTCAGGTCTGGTATACAGTTGTCAGCTTGGAATTTCTCTTGAGGGTTAGATTTTCTGGATTTTTCTTTGGATGCCATATTTTTATTTATCTTAGTTTGTCTTAGTTTTGATATATTTTTCTTTTCTTTCATTGTGCTGTGTACCTGGTAGACTCTTTAATTCTAGAGACATGTTTTCCATTTTGGGGAGGTTAAAAAATATTTTGTCTTTGATAATGTCCTTGCTCTTCTGTCTGGAATTGCTTTTATTTAGGTGGTAAGTCTGTTTGTTTAATGCTTTGAATTTTATCAGTTCTTTTCTGTTGCCTTTTTGTCTATTTTGTTCTCCTTTCTGGGTAGTTTTCTTGACTTTTCTGTTCAGTCTGTTGAATTAAAAATTTTAGCTATCATGTTTTAATTTTCTACAAGTTCAATCTTTTTCTCTCTTCTCCTCCTTCTCCTCTTTAAATTGCTTTCAGTTCTTTCCTGGATGTGGTATCTTTTATATTTGAGGATTAATAATGCTTTTAAAAAATACTTTTGTCTGGTTCCTTTTATTTTCCTTTTTCTTCCATGTATGTACATTTTCCTCTCCTTTTTTGAAAGCATTTTTTGTCTTGGAGCTTTTCTTAAGTTTCCTAATTTTTAGAGGCCTACATTCTTATGTAAGAGTAGAGGACACCCTTGCACAAACATTTGCAAACTTTATGTATCTAGATGGGACACAACGGTGCAGTAGTCAGCCAGTGTTGCTGAGCGTCTGTGGGTCTTTCCTGTAGGGTTATTTAGTTACTCCAGAGAATAATACATTAATCCTTTGTTCTGGAAGCAGGCCGAGAGGAAGGGGACTAGTGGTGGCACTGTGAAGGATGACTTTTCACATCACCCCCATGATCTTTTGAGCCACTATGTGTCTGAACCCTTTTGCTCTTTAGTCGATTTTTTTTTTCCCCAGAGAAAAAATGCTTACCAAAAGGGCTGAAGAGGGTTAGTGGCTGGAGTGTTCTAGGTAAGAAAGGTTGGGATGTCTTACTCCTCCTTAGATGGTTTTCGCACAAAATCCACCTTGTATTGGGGGCTGAGGTTGTGGCTTAGTAGTGGAGTGCTTGCCTAGCATGTGTGAGCCACTGGGTTAGATTCTCAGCACCACATATAAATAAATAAAAAATAAATGTCCATTGACAACTAAAAAATATTTTTAAAAAATTCACCTTGTGTTTATCCCAGAGCTTCCTTCCCATCTTCTACAAGATCTGTAAGTTCCCACCTGCTGCTTGTGCACCCATCTCTCCCATGGCCTTCTGAGTTCAAAACTTTTCTTGCCATTTTTCTTCTATAGTTGTATTTATTTTGGCCATCTTTGTCCTTAAATCTTTCCTTTCATTTTAGTAACATTTCAAGAGGGAACAAAGAGGTAAATGCACATGTTTGATCAAAAGCTTCCCTTTCCTTTTTTCTGTATAGTCTTTGCATAGCTCCTGTGCTTATTCTTATTGATTTTTTTTCCCCCCAATGATGTGAGTTCTCCTAGGCTTGTTATCTGTAGTTGGGTGTTGAGGAGTGGCAATACAGTGTTCTGAATATTCCGTATGAGTTTTTCAGCTTCTGCTTCCCCACTAGACAGTGAAGACTGGCTGTTGAATGACCTTTTCCAACACCCCACTTTGCTTACTGGCTTCTTCACAGGTACTGTGCCTGAGTATTTCTTTCTCTTTCTTACCTTTTTCACTCATTTGGTCTCGATCCAGAGTAATTACTGATACCAGTCCACATGCTAGGTTTCCATTGTACATAGGAAGGATGTTGGTTTTGCCCCCAGGGGTGTCTATCAGTAGTGTGGATAGCTCTTCACGTGTTTTCTTCCTATGTCTTCCCTGTCTTTAGCAGCACTTTCTCATATATTGGGGTACAGAGTCCTTAGATGACTCTCACAATATTATCAGACATGGAGCTTTTTAAATTTTTCCTTATTTTTGTTGATTTCTGAGAGGAAGGCCAGGAAGATTTTATTCTGTCATCTCTTGTTGGTAGTACACTCTCAGTAATTCCATATTGTTTTTTTTATTAGCTTTTGTCTCAGTAAGTGAACTTTTCCTTATATTTGTTCTCCACTCCAAAGGCTATCTGTTGTTTTGTTTTAAATAAACAATAGACTTGAGACTGGCTACTTGGTAGCAGAGACTTTTTTTCTTTCTGTTTTTTTTTTTAGGGAAGATCCACCAACTCGATCTCAGCCAGACAGTGACGATGAAGCAGAAGAAATACAGGTTGGTAGAAAATACAATAATCTGTTCTGTAGACTATTTTAATTTAAATGGTCCCTGAAATGGTTTTGATGTTTAGGTCTTACCTTACATTTGATAAATTGAGAAATTACATGAAAATATTACTTTTGATGTTCACGTTTATATATATTTTGTGTTCGGGGAAAGATGTCTTCTGTTTATGTATTGTTTTTAGATAGAGCACTGCCTTTGGGATCCTGTTATAGTATTTAAACTTAATGTTGTTTATTTTTCTGTCCTCTTGTCCATGCAGTGGTCAGATGATGAGAACACAGCCACGCTTACGGTAAGAGTAAAACAGCACCAGCATGGGGACAGCCTCACACTGTCACTTAAGAGTTACCTCAAGGTCGAAGTACACAACTCTCCAAATACCCATGTACAAATACCCATGTACTCACCACTTCAAATACCTTGTCATCTGTGGGCTATTTATTATTTTGAAAAATAATTTGAATCATTTTTGAACAGGCAAACATGGCTTGTCCTCTTTTTCCTTTTGACTACAAAGGAAATACTTTAAGTGTATTATTTGATGCTTTGACTTGTTTCTGTTACACTCTGAAAAAAAGAATTAAGCCAAGCATAAACTGAGCTTCCCATATTGCTGGGCATTTAAGTGAAAAATCTATATTTATTTATTCAAGTATATTTATATGCCATAGATATTTATATATTTATATATTTAGATGCCATAAATAAATTATAGTTTATTTCAAGTGAGTGAAGTATGTGAGTTCAACCCATGTTTTATATAAAATTGTAGAAGTTGATCAAGCATATTATTAGTCTTTTGGGATAAAAATGCTGCTATGAAATTCAACTTAAAATATGTTTTATGAGAATATTTAAAATAAATAAAAATATTTTTTAAAGGTTAAGTAAAGTAAAAAAAAAAAGTTTATTTATTTTTAATGCTAGGGATTGAACCTAGGACCTCAAATATATTAAATAGGAGCTCTGCCAATGTGTATCCCTGGCCCCCAAAATGTCTTTCTAAAAATAGACAAATGAAACTCTCTACCTTGAGAAAGAAAAGAAAGGCTTTTTTAAAAAATACATTTTTAGATGTCAGTGGACCCTTATTTATTTATACGCAGTGCTGACAATCAAACCCAGGGCCTCACACATGCTAGGCAAGTGCTCCACCACTGAGCCACAACCCAATCCCAACAAAGGCTTTTTGTAAAATTCCTTACAAATAAATATAAAGCAAAACAAAGGAAACTAGTTTTAGGGTAGAATATATTGCAGTACAACTCTAAATAAGAAGATACTTCTGCTTAATGAAAGAGATATATATGGTGTCCAGGATAACAGAAAAAAAAAAAATGAATAGCTGGGCATGGTGGCACACGCCTGTAATCCCAGTGGCTCGGGAGGCTGAGGCAGGAGGATTACATGTTCAAAGCCAGCCTCAGCAAAGGCAAGACACTAAGCAACTCATTGAGACCCTGTCTCTGACTTTTTTTTTTTTGGTACCGGGGGTTGAACTCAGGGTACTCGACTACTGAGCCACGTCCCCAGCCCTATTTTGTGTTTTATGTAGAGACAAGGTCTCACTGAGTTGCTTAGCACCTCGCCATTGCTGAGGCTGGCTTTGAACACTCAATCCTCCTGTCTCAGCCTCCCTAAGTGTTGGGATTACAGGCGTGCGCCACAGCACCCAGCTCTGAGACCCTGTCTCTAAATAAAATACAAAACAGGACTGGGGATATGTATCAGTGGTTGAGTGCCCATGAGTTCAATCTCCAGTACTGGCCTCCCCCCGCAACAAAAAGAAAAGTGAATATCTTTAAAACTGGCATATTTCCTTCAATATAAGAAGTTTAGCATGCCAATAGGTACAGAAATGGAAGTTTGTGTTTTATTTACTCAGGATGCCATTTAGTTCACTCTTTTATGAAAATTCCACTCAATTCAGTTATTTTATTTATCTTTCATACTGAGAGCACTAAATTGAATTCTGCAAGATAAACAAGATGAATGATTTGATTCCTGATATTAGAGGCTATGTAAACCAGTGGGGAAAGATGACACAGGTAGGGTAGATGACAGGGATGTTGGCTTGAACAATTATAAATGAGGACATATGGAAATGCTTAAAAGAGTAAGCAGTATTTAACCTGGACCTTAAAACGGGTAAGGATGATTATTATCAACTCATTTAAAATATTACAAATAGGTAATATGGAAATTAATAATACAGGTGTATGTATTTGACTGAGTCTGTTCCTGCTGCTATAACACAATACCTTAGTCTAAGTAATTTACAAATAATAGAAATTTACTTCTCATAATTCAAGAGATAAGGAAGTCCAAGATCAAGGCACCAGCAGATGTAGCGTAAGGTGAGGGCTTGCTCTTTGCTCCCAGACTTTGTTGCAATTTCCTTTCATAATGCAAGGGGCAGAAGAGATGGAAGAGCCAGGCAGCTCTTGAAAGCCTTTTTTATGAGGGCATTAATTCTGACATAGAGGGTGGAAATGTCATGACTTCATCACTTCCCAAAATGCCCTATCTCTTAATATCACCATAGTGGGGATTAAGTTACAACATGAATTTTGGAGTGACACAGACTGAAGCAGTGTGCATGGGGGCATGTTTGTACATTTTCTAAACTCTGAACACTAATTTGAGCAATAAGGTGTAGAAGCAGTGACATGACATGATAGCAAAGGGCACACTTCATGCTCTGCTGTTGCCTTCAAAATACCATTCTCCACTAAAGGAATTGAAGCTTCTTAGAGAAATTCAGGACTGAGGTTAGGAGAGTAAAATGAGCCCATAGTAGCTTGTTGTACAGAAAACTAAGGAAATGTTCTAAGATGATGAGGATGTGATAGAAAGATCTCAGAAGCCAACTTGAATGGCCTTCCACTGGCTAAAAAGTTGTGCATCATAGCAAATATTGATAGTGATAGATTATAATCCATTGACTAAAATAAGAATACCATACTGACATAAAAAAGTGATTAAATTAAATAAGTAAGGGGGAAATTCCCCCCCATCGTGATAGTGCTAACATCCAACAAAGTGAGCTTTTTAGAAATTATATAGAATAACTGTTCTGTATGTACTCTTCAAAAATGTCAAGGTCACACAATGGCACATGCCTGTAATCCCAGCCGTTTGGGAGGCTGAGGCAGGAGGATCACAAGTTCAAAGCCAGTCTCAGCAACTTAGCAAGGCCCTGTCTCAAAATAAGAAAAGGAGCTAGGGCTGGGGATATGGCTCAGTGGTTAAGTGTCCCTGGGTTCAATCCCTGGTACAAAAAAAGAAGAAGAAAAAAGAAAAAAAAAGTAAAGGTCATGAACAGTAAGAACCACAGAGAGTATAACTGTTAGAGATTCAAAGATATTAAAGAAGCATGACACCTAAATACAGTGCTTGAAGGTAGACTGAATCCTGAAACCCCCTCCCCAAAGTTATGCTTTTTCTTTTGCTATAAAAGACATTATTAGGGCAGCTGGAAAATTTCATATAAGATCTGTAGATTAGGGGCTAGGGTTGTAACAGTGGTAGTGTGCTTTCCTTGCATGTGTGAGGCACAGGGTTCAATCCTCAGCACCACATAAAAATAAATAAAGGTGTTGCACCTATCTACAACTAAAAATATTTTTAAAAAGAGATCTGTAGATTAGGTTAATGGTATTGTGTCTGTGTTAGCTCTGGGATTTTGATCATTTTACTGTTGTGCAAGAAAACTTTTTTTTTTTAATATTTTTTTAGTTGTAGATGGACACAATATCTTTATTATATTGCTTTGTATGTGGTGCTGAGGATTGAACCCAGGGCCTCACGCATGCGAGGCAAGCGCTCTACTGCTGAGCTACAATCCCAGCCCTGTGCAAGAAAACTTTAGAACAGCTTTCTAGGAAATATACGCTGAAGTATTTAGGGGTAAAAAGGTTAATGACTGCAACTTACTCTAAACAGTGTGTAGAAAATGTCTGTTATATGTATGTAAATGTAAAATAGATACATGCATAGATAGGAGATGGAGGGGATGATGAAGCAGATGTGGTAAAATGGGGGGTCTGGGTGAAGAGTAGATAGACACTTTTGGTACACTTAGGATGTTTCTGAGAGTCTGAAATTATTTAAAAATAAAAGTTAATAATATTTAAAAGTGTTGGGTTTCACTGGGTTGAATTAGATGGAATTTGGTAGGGGGAACATTCATGGTAGAACACTCTTAGTAGAGGAAAAATTTGAGCCAGGACCTAGAGTGGGAAAATCCAAAGTATTAACTGGTGAGTTGTCCATTAGTATAGGTGCAAAAGCAGTCAATTAAAAATGGGAAAAATTAGGACTGGGATTGTAGCTCAGTGGAAGCGCACTTGCCTTGCATGCGTGAGGCACTGGGTTCGATCCTCAGCACCACATAAAAATAAATAAAGATATTTGTGTCCAACTGCAACTAAAAAATATGTTTTAGAAAAAAAAATGGGAAAAATCAGCTGGGCACGGTGGCTCACACTTGTAATCCCAGCACTTTGGGAGGCTGAGACAGGAGAATCATGAGTTCAAAGCCATCCTTAGCAATGGCGAGATGCTAAGCAACTCAGTGAGACCCTGTCTCTACATAAAACACAAAATAGGGCTGGGGTTGTAGCTCAGCGGTTGAGTGCCCCTGAGTTCAATCCCTGGTACCAAAAAAAAAAAAAGGGAAAAATCGAGATATCAAAAACACAATATTGAATTTTAAAAAAATAAGTTGGTAGAGTGTATACTGGGTTCAATCCCAGTGCACCAAAAAAATTAAATTGCTAAAAGTGAAGGATAGCATATATGTAAAAATTTTAAATGTCATATTTTATAGATAAGCATATATATTGTAAGTATAAAAGCATGCATATGGAAGAATTCACCCTAATTTTCTAATGATTGTTGCCTATGGGAAGATAAGGAAGGATTAGAAGGATTATAGATCTTAGAAAATCCAGGGATATCAGAGCAAGAATGTGGAGTTTATCCCACTTCAGTGGGAATTTCCCCCAGGCAACTAATATGTCACGCATGTTTGAAATTGGCTAATTGCAAATTAGCAGTGTAGCCTAACAGTATAGGGCTTGCCTAGTATGCTCAAGGCCTGGGTTCAATCCCTAGTTACCCCCACTACCCCCAAGAAAAGACTAACTGAGCTGTGTGCCTATTGGTTACATCTTTTTATAGATGATTTTCAGAAAAGTGAAATCATGATTCCAATACAGATATAAAACTCTTTAACACATTTTAAAGATTTCGTTTACCTTATGAAGTAGCCAGACAGATGTTAACAGTATTTCAGAAGAGGACCCAAAGACATATTTATGGATCAGGAATATGGAAATGATCATGTAAATGAGGCAAAACTGGTTTTACCTCCCTCCAAAGTGGGAAAGAAGACAAATGGGATCTCTTCAGACAAAATAGAAATTGCATAAACCTAAGAATAAGTTCACATCAGTATCAGTTAACTATAATTTATCAAGTTGTAAAATAGTTCATGGACATAGCTAGACTGATGATCCAGAAGGGTCTGTTTTACATATGCTTTTTATAATTTACATTTGTTTAGAATCCTTATGATAGAATTTTCTCAAGTTGAGTAATTTTGAGGATTTGAGAGAAATGATCACATCCTTTAAAATGCAATATGTAAATATAAAGCAATCCTTAGATGTTAAGTTTCATGGGATAGGAAAATTACATTGTTTTATCTTTGAAAGTTGAGTGTCTTCATGTTGTAAAATTTGTGTAACTATTCCACTTATAGGAAATATTGCTAATTCAGATCTTGGATAATTGATTTTTATTGGTAAACTGTAGCAGAGCCAGATTAGCTTCAAATTATTGGCTTGACATAAGCCATAATTCTTTCTGACGGGGAGAATTGAATGGCAAATAAAGGACCCTTAATTCAGTTATTCACTTCCAAAGCCTCTCTATACTAATTTCACATATCTAAGCTGAAGAAGTGATGGAAGTGGAAACTAGATACAGACACAGCCTATCAAGTAATTAAAAGATACTATTGTTAACAGTCTAGAGGTCAGAGTTACCTATAGCAAAAAGATAGCTTAATTGGGCCTTAAGCTCTCCTCTACTCATTAGCCTTTCGCTTAAAATTCTTTCTAGGGCTGGGGGTATAGCATAGTGGCAAATTGCTAGCCTAGCCTATACAAGTCCCTGGGTTTGATTCCCCAGCATCAAACAACAACAGAAACCAAAACGTTTCTCATTTGGAGAAATATTACCATTTAAAAAAATTATTCCTTTAGTCTGTTTCCAGAGTCTTATCCATCAGTTTCTTCTCTCTCATAGCTAAGCTAGACTTGGGGATCCACACGAACTATTAAATTTGGTTTTAGAATAGAAGTTCATTCTAGACATAGTTTTTTCCATATGAAAGTTGATTACTGGATTTTTTACCCCCAGAACTTACAGATGCTCAGTAGGGGACAGTAACCCCTTGTGTAAGGATAAATGCAATTAAATGATTATGTGGAGAATCTATGGTAATATTTTATGTTCAGTCCCTCCTGAAAGCCCCACTTCCATCTCTCTTAATGTTCCTTTTGTCCAGTTTGTATCCATGAGCTCCTATGATAATGAGAGAAAGCTGGAGGCAGAACACACTGGCAGTCAAGTTTAAATTCCTGGTCAATAGAAAGAACCATTCTTTTCTTCTTAAATCCCAGTTGCTTAGTCTGTCTTTTTAGATTTATGGGTTTTGATTGTTTTGGAAAGTGCCATTTGAATAATTTGTCATGTTATTTATCTTTCTAGTAAATATTATTTGATCACTGATTTTATTTTATTGAGTTCTGAAATTTGGATGGTAGTTTGTATTCTACATTTTGTTTTTAACACTCTAAACTTTGAGGTTTTGATCATATTTTCCATGTTTACCATGATGATATTGACTTGCCCCAATGATTTCTTCTTTTTCTCTGTAGGCACCAGAATTTCCCGAGTTTGCCACTAAAGTCCAGGAAGCTATCAATTCTCTGGGTGGCAGTGTCTTTCCTAAGCTTAACTGGAGTGCCCCAAGGGTAGGATCACATAAGTAAATCTCTTATTGCTTGAATGGTCTTTGCTTTGCTGTTCATTTCATTTTTTATCCTCAAAGAGGAACTAATTATATTCCTAATTTTAGGGAAAATAGTGTGGAATTTATTTATCATTTTTTTTCTGTTATTTTATTTTTCTGATTTTGTTGTACACTTTTCTGGGTTTGTGAAATAGTATGTGTTCTGTCAAAAAACCCTTTTGACCTCTTAAGTTGTTGCTTATTCTAGAATTCTGAGGAAGTTTATTCTTTGCCCTTTTTAAAACTTCAGCTGTTTAACAGAAAATTTTGTTAATTGCAAAGTAATGCTACAAGATGTTGAAATAGAGTAGTTTGAGAAATTAACTGGTATTTTCTTAAATTGTGTTTTCTTATGTTAATCCTCCATTAAAAAGATTTTTGTAGAAGTTAAGACCTGTGGAAAAATACTCTTATTTTTTAATCCAACAGAACATAATTTCATGTCAATAAAGCTTATTAAAGAAATTAAAGACTTGCATTTTCAAAAATCATCTCATGTGCCTTTCTTTTTTAGTTCTAAAATGAGTAATTTGTACTTAATCTAATTTTTATTTTTACTTTTATAATTAGTTGTATGTGTACATAGTTTAAAATTTTCAAGTAGGTACAGAAGCTTGCCACAAAAATCAGCAGGTCCTACACCTGTTTTACTTCATTTCCTCTTCCTCAGAGCAACCACTTTCAAATAATTTAGTGTATTTGTTACTTACCTTTCTTTCCTGACTTTTCAGTTTTAGATATTTATTATTGGCTTCCGACCTGGAAGACTCAGCTCTTTCAAGCCCCTTTACTTCTTGTTCCATTATGCTCATTATAGCTGATTTTGGTTAGGTCAGCATTCAGTGTTTCCATTTACTATGATTATGCAAAAACCATGTACACATCTGGTATATACTATACTATGATTACTTATGTTTTTTCATTCAATATTTTGTCTTCCCTGGAGTTAATAACTGCCTTGTTTATTCAGCTGCACAATTTGCTGTGTACATACTTGTTTCAGTGGAGTTAAATATGTGTTCAACATACTATTTTTAATCAGAAGTTCATCATCTTTTTCACTGGGAGAAATTTTAAAGAAGTTATTTATTGACTGGGTACGGTGGCACACGCCTGTAGTCCTAGCAGCTTGGGAGGCTGAGGCAGGAGGACTGCAAGTTCAAAGATAGTCTCAGCAACTTAGCAAGGCCCTGTCTCAAAAAACAAAAAAGTCTGGGGATGTGGCTCAGTGGGAAAGCCCCTCTGGGTTCAATCCCTGGTTACCCCCCACCCTGCAAAAAACGTTATTTATTGTATAAATAGGTTATTGTAAAGAAATTACAATATTGCATATTACAATATACAAAATTATTTAACTCATTTGTAGTTCCTCACAGTCAACTTTTCATCTGTACAAGCAATATTTTTAATCATTTTTCCCCACTGGACTGGATTTAGACTTGCCACTTAAGATGGAAAGATTATTTGTGGTTGTATTCATTTTTTCATTTACTTGTTGTTTATTGAGTTCCTTCTACACACCAGTGTTTTCTTCGATGTAGTATGATAGCTTTTTTAGTTTTTTGTGATCATTTGTTTTCTCAAAAGTGTACAGTTCTCCTGCTTCTGATCTATCTATAAGAGAGGTGTGTCGCACTAAGCTGTGTGCCTGCTGAGACATTCACCATTTAAAGTTGTAATGGTTCCAGATATCTTCCCTCCTTCCTTCCTAGATTTGATGGACATGGGTCTTAATTACTTCAAGTTCTGATGTTTGACTGTCACTTGAGATAGGAAGGAAGGAAGTGATCTCTTTTATTCTTGGAAGTAGCTGGTCAGGCTGTTTCTTTATCATGTTACTGTTTTAGCTGAAGTGTGCTTCTGACATTTCATTTCCGTCTTCTTCCATCATTGGCGAGAAAAGCATTGGAAAGTGCCTGGGCCCTAAGAGGAAATGTGGGGACTGGACCAGCTTAGTGATTGTAACTGTCTGTCCTGCAGTGGTCATGCTCTTCCTTATAAAGGAGTATAATTTGACATTTGATAGGTTTGCTAAGATTTACTAGACTTTTACTAGAGCAAGTAACATGGAATATGTACTAAATCACATGTTGCTTTATTATTTAGGATGCGTACTGGATAGCAATGAATAGTTCTCTGAAGTGTAAAACCCTCAGTGACATCTTTCTACTTTTCAAGAGTTCTGATTTCATCACTCGTGACTTCACTCAACCGTAAGCATCTCGTTTTCTCAGTGTCAGTTGTTTCAGTACTTGTGCAGATTCTTCTATTGGTAAAATTCCATTAGTTCTAGTACTATTATAGACAACAGTTTTATATTACAAAGTCATATGTTCCCAAATTGCGTATTAAAACATACCTTTCTTTTCCTTTTATAGTAAAGGTTTGTATAGTGGATTTTCCTAAATATAAAGAACTTCCTGTGTATTTGCACATTAAATATTTTAGTAACTTTTTTCCTATTATAAAACTGATATATGTTTATCATATAAAGGCAAAATTAGGAATTGTAGCTAAACAAAACCAGAAAATATAAAAGCACTCATGAATCATCATAATTGGCTCTATATACTTCCAGAGTTCTGTCTATGCAATTTATTTCTATATACATATAAATTTTTAAAATGGTATCCTATAATTTATATTGCTTAGTAGGCTGAATTTGCACTTACCAGCATATAATGACATCTTTGCATATCTTTAAATATTTAATTCTTCATTATTTTTATTATCTTAATGATATGTCCCTAAATAGCAGTGGCATGATGTGTTTGACCAGTCCTTTTCTTCTAAAAAGTTCTGCAGTGAATATTCTTAAGTTAAATCATTGTGTGCGTCCCTAATTTTTTCCTTAAGATAAATTTCAGAAGTGGAATTGCTGTTTCCTTTTTTTACCAGTCACTCTATAGCTAAAGAACTTGACCTTACACTGTCTGCATCATAGATGTACAGAATACCTGCGCTATTATACCTATACTATTATACTATTTTGAGACTTACCTTAACTAAAAACAAAGATTATCTTGCAGGATTGCAAGATAACAAAAGGCCAACTGAAGGTAGTTTATACACATGGGGTTTAAAGAATATATTATTTGGCCAGGAGTGTGTGTAGTTGAGTGGTAGAATGCTTGCTTAGCATGCATGAAGCCCCCGGTTCAGTAGCCAGAAGTGCAAAAAATAAAAATAAAATACATAAATCTGGATAATTAAAAAATACGTTATTTAACAAGGAGATTGGAAACTATGTATTTTTACAGTTAATTGAGCAGCCCACCAAGGTCACCAGGAAAAGACTTTCAGACTTTCCTCTCTGCCATCCCTGGCTTATTGGCTTGGTCTTTGGGTTTATTACCTGTTGGTCACAAGACTGCTGTCACAGTTGCAAATATCCATTACACGAAGACATGACAATATTCATATGAAATATAGGAAAGACAGGTGTATCTCTGATTCATTTCCTATGTGAACAAGTAAAGCACTCCTAGAAGCTTCTCAGGAGACTTTTCTCAGGCTCCACTGGTCACACAGTTACTCAGCTTAATCCAGGAATTGGTGAAGGAAACAGAATGAAAGACCATTTAGACCATGAGTTCTCAAGTGTTAGAATGTATCAGAGTCATCAGGAGAGTTTGATAAAGCACTGATTTCTGGGCCCCATACCTGGAGTTTCCGATCCAGTACTCCTGGAGTGGGGCCCAACCATATCATTTCTAACTTGTTCCTAAGTGATATTGATGCTGCTGGTCCAGGTTCATGCCCTGAGGACTGCTTAGATTAATCAACACATGCAATCCCTGGGATTAGGGAGGTACATTAGCATAACTGTAACAAAATATCTGAGACAAACAATTTATAAGGAGGAAAACTTGATTTGGGCTTATAGTTTCAGACATTTCATTCCATGATTTATTGTCTCTGTTTCTTTTGGGCCTGTGGCAGCATGGTACACTATGGGAGGAACACATAGTTGAGGAGGCTTATTCTTCTAATGGCAGTCAGGAAGCAAAGAGAAAGGCAGGAAAGAGCCAGGATCCCAGGATCCCTGTCAAAGGCACACTCCCAGTGACCTAACTTCCTTCCAGTAGGCCCCATTTACTAAAGCTTCCCCCATCTTCCAGTATTACCATGGGCTGGGAACCAAGTCTTTACTATATGGGCTTTTAGGGGGAAATTTATTAAAGTCCAAACTATACTGGGAGGTGATCAGGAAGCACAAGTGTTGCCAGTGTCTGGACAATTCAGATTTTGTTAGCAAGGTTGGAAATGGGGAACAACTAGTAGGCCAGTCATCAGTGTCTGCCAAAGCTATAATTTGCTATAAAATATTAAATATAATTTCATTTTTCCTATTCCTCAAATGATAACTCTAGACAAGAAGCTTTAAAAAGTAGAGCTTGAAATATAACACATATAGCATAATCAATATGCATTATCTTTGCTGACTATATTCTTTGTCCAAGTGTAAACATCTATTTGATTAAACTTATTGAATCATAAGACTGCTTTCATTAATTATTTTATTGATTAGGTGTTACTTTGGTAGGCCAAAGTAAGAAAAAAAAATTGTTATTCACTTATCATTTAGAAGAAAAGGCTGAGTGGGTAAAAAACTAAATCCATTCATTGTTTCTCTGATAGTCTCAGTGACTGAGGAGAAATAGAATTGACCAGAGATCAGGGAATTTCACTTGTCTTAGTAATTTAAGCTCAGTTATACTCAATGTAGTTTTTAGACTTTTTTCCTTTAGATTATCACAAAACTAGTGATTAAAGTAGTCCTTTATCTTCAGGTGATATGTCTCTCCAGTTGGTGCTTGAAATTATAGTTAGTACCAAACTCTATAGAGGCTGTGTTTTTTCCTATACATATATACCTATGGTAAACTTTCACCTTTTCACTTAAGGGGAGAACTTTATGACTTTTCTTTGAAATATCTGAATTGCCAGCCTTAATTTTGCACTTTGAGGTCATTATTAAGTAAAATAAGGGTTACTTGAACACAAGCATTGTAATACTGTGAAAGTTGACATGATAATCAAGACAGCTAACCCAGTGACTAAAAGATTGGTGGCGTATTTCTAGTGGAAACACTAGACAGAGGGATACTTCATATCCTGGGAAGGATGGAGCAGGACAGCACAAGATTTTATCACACTACTCAGAATGTCACTTAATTTAAAACTTAGGAATTTTTCATTTCATATTTTTATAAATGACATGATCATAGGGAACTGAAATTGCGGATGGGAGGGAACCACTATAGTCCTGAAGTTCAGCAGCAGTCTGGAGTCGTGGATAAATGGACCTGGATCTACTAGAACCTTATACCCTATGATTTTTGAAGTCCATCTCTTTTAAAATGATGAAATTATCATCAGATTTAGATAATATCTAAGTTGTCCATAATAAATTCACAGAGATTATTCTCATATATACTAATTACTGTGATTCTCCTCTTATACTCCTATCACACTGGCCCAAGTTTGAGAGCAAGTCACAACATTGGAATAGGTAATACTGTAAGTCATGTCACCGATGCTGGAATCTCATTGTCCCAGCATATAGGGCTCATCTTCAACTAAGTGCTTTCCACTAGAATAGCCTCTCATTTTCACCTCCATCTATCTTTTTCTTGCAAAATATACTATTTTAATCATAGCACATAGTACATATATATACTTGTGTCCTTCTCATCTTTTTCCTTTTTTATAGCCTAGCAGAGGACACATTCCACCTTATTTTTCATATTCTACATCCCTGTTTTCCTGATTGTGCATGCTTCACAAGTGCCATAGTCCTGGACAGGCATCCTCATCACTGACTATTTTGCATTTGTCTTCTTCCAAAGTGTGAAGTCTTTGAAACAGCATGATAGAAACTGTTAATTATAGTAATGAAGTTTGCAGCAAAAAGCATGGTCGCACAACATGTTTAGGACATAATAAATATGCCTATTTATAGTAAGAGTATTTGGCTGGCAATCTTGTTTAAGATGAGGGAATGAATTAGGAAGGACCTTGGGTAGAAATAAAAAGGAAAAATCATGACACTCCTTGTTTTGGTTTGGATATGAGGTCTCCCAAAAGCTCTTAATGCAGGAATATTTAGAAGTAAAATGATTAGATTGAGACCTGTAACCTGATCAGTCTACCTCGTTTGATTGGACAGACTGGGTGGTAACTATAGGCAGGAGGGCATAGCTGGAGAAGATAGGTCACTGGGCACATGCTCTAGAAGGATGCATCTTCCCTTCCTTCTCTTTGCTTCCTTAACCCCACCCCTACCCCATAAGCTGAGCAGCTTTTCTCCGCTGGGCCCTTCTCTCATGTTGTGCAGCTTTACTCCTTTCACCCAGAGCAAGGAAGTCCACCATCTATAGACAGATCTCTGAAACAGCCCCAAATAAACTTTTCCTCCTCTAAGTTGTTCTTGTCTCAGGTGTTTTGGTCACAAGGACTTTTGGAAAAACTAACTAAAGCATTCCTCTTAGTCATTAATAATAGCTAAGCTTATTACTTGTAGTTTGGGGTTAGACTCTTTCCTTCTTCCTTTTTAAAAATTTGGATGTAGAACATTGCTCTCCAAAATTCCTATTAACTAATTTCAAAACATGTTAATAATATGCTGGCATAATTTTATAGTAGCTCTCGTCAAAGTAGACCTTTGAGATTTTGCTTTTGTTTTCTTCAAAATAAATTTTTTTGTTTTATCTGGGAGTTAATCTAGTTTATAATTTACATTGTAGATTATGTAACATTTATTATTTAACAGTTGTGTTATTTTAGGGATTTCATGACTAACTACAGGAACTATAATTATTCTGCCTAGAATTAGGAGGAGTATCCTTTTGATATAGACTATAAATTAGTGGCTTTGGTTTAATACTACTTTTTGTTGGTATCATCTTAAAATTTTCAATTAAAGAAATCTTCCAAATTAGTATAAAATACAAACTAACTGAGGAAAACATTTTAGAAGTGAATTTTTTTTTTAAGAAAACCCACCTCCCTGGAAGTGTAAATGGAATAGAAATATTCACATGCAACATTAAGTATTTCAGGTGAGTTCCTGAAATGTTCCTGCTCACCTTTCTGTTCAGTCTTAGGTAGATGGCTCAGCATTTTTGTCTCCTTTCAGGAAGGATACTTGGTCATCTGGCTAATCATCTTAATAAGGCCTCGTGTAATAATCTGTTCTATACCACATGTTTTCTACCTTCTAAAACTAGTCAGATTTTAAAATAACAAATGTTAAACCAACTAACCTTTTAAAAATAATGTTATAGGATGATAGAACATAAATGCATATGTATTAAAATATACTTTTTTTTGGTATGGTGCTAGGGATTGAACCCTTGACCTCACATGTATTAGGCAAGAGCTGTACCACTGAGTTTATATCCTTAGCACATTTTTAATGTTTATCACTCTCTGATCTTGGGGAGAAAGGATAGATTTCCTTAAGAATAAAATAATTATGTTAGTTTTTATTAATCTGCCCGTTCATCACCTGAATTTTGATTAATACAAAACAACCTATGAGATTAATTTTTATTTAACAAACTTTAAATATATTGAAAGCTAGTTTTCTAGTGTTTGAGTTTAACTCCTCTGGGTAGCATACCTTTAAATTAGTTTGAAACAAGGGATTTTTGCTTTCCAGAGAAAATTAAGGTTTTAAAATAGCACCAGTAGGTGTTTAAATGTATAAAAACAGAAGGTTCATACCTTGGTATTTTAGAAGATCCATTTTGTATTATAGAAATAGGATTTGATGAGTAGTAGGTTTTGAGTTTTGTTATTGTTGTTTTTAGCAGTGATACTGGTTGGGCCTAAAGTTCCACTGGTATTTATGTTGTTTTTGTTTTGTTCTCACTTGTTTTTTACCTTAATCTAAGAGTTTTAATAGAACTTCCATCCTTGAGAGAAACAGTACAGCCTGCAGTCTATGATTTAGTGTTCTCGTCCCCACTTCCTTGTTATCATACCTTTCTGAATCTTGATATCCTTGTGTGATAACTATAGATAGTAATAACATTCATGTCCTCTAGGATTATTGGAAGAATTAAATGAGAAGGCAAATATAAAAATATTTATATTGTGCCTGGCTCATTAAGTGTTCAGTGCATAAAGCCCACTAATAGAGAAAACGTACTGGCATTTTAACAAAACACACTATATATATCTTTTTTGGCAATGTAGATTGTATCAGTCAGTGCCTAATTATTAGTGGTAATGGAAGCTCTGTTCTCAGGATTTCAGCCAATCAAATAAACTAAAATTGTTATTGTTTGTAGTGTAAAGCATAATGATTACAGAGAATTCCTACTTAATCATGTTTTCAGGGAAATTAAAAAGCTCCCTCCTTCCTTTTGTTCAGACATCAAGTTATATTGACATGGCCTAAATATCTTCATATAGTGACGCCTCTCCTCCTCCACTCCAGCGTTGCCTTCATTAGTCCCTCATCTCTCACCAGGACTCTTGCAACAAGCCTGCCCACTGGTCTCTCTGTCTCACATTGCCACTCCTTCCCCAAACTATCCAATATCATTCCACCACAGTGACATTCTTAATGTATAAAGGTAATTATCTCCTTTGAATATTTAGACAGTACATGATCTCTGTACTCCTTCTGTGCAAAATTTCTATCCAACTCCATCATTCTGCAATTCCCCTCTTGCATGCTACACCCCACGAGAACAGATCTCCTGTAGTTCTTTGAAGACTAGGTGACATTTCTCACTTCCTTCCCTATCTTTGCACATTTCCCTGCACTTCGAGTGTGGACCTCTTCTTGACTACTGTCCCTCTGTCCTCCATACAGCAGACAGCCAGTCTTCTTCCTTTTTGCTATTAGAGTATTTTATTTTCCCCAGTGTTTTGAAATTCTTTGTCTACTTGTTAGCTTTCTCCAGTAGACTAACCTCCTAAAAGACAAAGGCATCTGGGCTGGGATTGTAGCTCAGCGGTAGAGAGCTTGCCTCGCATGCGTGAGGCCCTGGGTTCGATCCTCAGCACCACATACAAAGCAATAAAATAAAGACATTGTGTCCATCTACAACTAAAAAAAAAAAATTAAAAAAAAAAAAAGACAAAGGCATCTTACTCATTTTAGCATTCCTAGGGCCTAATTGCCTTTAGCATAGGTAGACATTTAATAAATGGTATGGAATATTGTTCATGATACAGAGTTTTTAGAGGGGGAAGCTTAATGGAGGATGGAATCGTTCTGACAAGTATTTTTTAAAGTGGTATGTGGGAGAAGGAATACATTACCTTTATGTGGCTTTAGATGGCAGAAATAACATTGATGGCAAAGTACAGTAGGCTGCTGGCTCAGCCAGAAATGAAATAAATTAGAATGTGTAAAATGGCAGCACCATCTTGCCTTTATTGAGAATCTGAAGTTAGGCCGCTTGAGTTAAAGACCCAGCTTGGTCACTAAATTTGGACTTTTTGGGTCTTAGTTTCTTTGCCTTTTGACAGAAAAATGGAGATTATACTATAATGATTCTAAGAGCTCATCATGTTTTGAGGATTAAATGAGATGACTTCTTAGGGTGCTTAGGCTAATGTATAGCATCAAATAATACTTAATACATGTTCCTTGGATTTGAATTTGTCTCCTATTTCTGGATGCCTTTAATGAAACCTGACTCTCATGTTAAAAATAAGTAATGTATGTATGTAAACTAATACCAGTTTTAAAAAAAATTCAATTGCTGTTTTGTCTCCAAAGATTTATTCATTGTACTGATGATTCTCCAGATCCTTGTATGGAATACGGGGTAAGAAACTTTGTTTTTGCCTTGGTGACATTGATGATCCTAAATAAAGATGTGTTGAAAATTTCTACTTAATCTTAAATGAATGGAGTTGTTTTGGATTACTTTCTCTAGGAACCAAGAACCACTGAATTTTTTTTTTGGTACTAGAGATTGAACTCAGGGGTACTCAACCACTGAGCCACATCCCCAGCCCTATTTTGTGTTTTATGTAGAGACAGGGTCTCTTAGTGCCTTGCCGTTGCTGAGGCTGGCTTTGAACTCGCAATTCTCCTGTCTCAGCCTCCCAAAGTGCTAGGATTATAGGCTTGTGCCACCATGCCCAGCTACCACTGAATTTTTAAATTGATGAAATGTAGGATACATATAAAAGAATATGTATTATTGATAGAATATTTATATATCAAATATATACAGCATACATAAATTTATAGAATTTATACTCCCCACTCAGATGAACCTGGTTAAGTTTTTTAACCTGATATGCTGGGAAAAATAAGTCATACTTTTACGCACTTTTAATATATTGTTCATTCATCTTAGAAATAATTTTGAAGTAAGAAGGAAAGGATAGTGAACAAGATAACTTTCATATTTTCATGACATTAAGCATAGCAAACTCCAGTTTTTATTCCATGGTTTCCTTGTTTTGAAAGTATACACATGCACAGACACCCTTGGAATGGGCCATGGGTGAATGGAACATACCTCCACCCTCCTTTTTTTCTTTTTTTGGTACTGGAGAGTGAACTCAGGGGTACTCGACCACTGAGCCACGTCTCTAGCCCTATTTTGTGTTTTATGTAGAGACAGGATCTCACTGAGTTGCTTAGCACCTCGCTGTTGCTGAGGCTGCCTTTGAACTTGCGATTCTCCTGTCTCAGCCTCCCTAAGTGCTGGGATTACAAGCGTGAGCCACCACACCTGGCTTTTTTTCTTTTTTAAATGTTGGTTCCATCCCTGGTAAGCTCTCACTTACCATCATTTCTGGTTATTCTTGCACTTGCATTCTAAGAATATAATACTTAATGAAAAATTTACTGAAGAGAGGATGGTTATCTTGGCTACATAATTGCAACACATTTTTATTTGGCTTTATAATACCAACTAGAATTAGTACAGTGATTTTTAAAACTTTTCTTCATTGTCTGTTTGCTTCTGAACACTTGTATACACACATGCTCTCAAAATTGCCTACTGGGATGGGATGTAGTTTTGTGGTAGAGTACTTGCCTAATATGTGGGAGGCCCTACGTTCCATTCCACAAGAACCACAAGGGGCTGGAAAAAGTCTTCTTACTCCTGTATTGAGTATTTTTAGTGTGTTTCTTCTCTTTATTTTTGTTTTTTTACCATGTCTATCTCATTTTTTTTAAATATTTTTTTTAGTTGTAGATGGATGCAATATCTTTATTTATTTATTTTTATGTGTTGCTGAGGATCGAACCCAGTGCCTCACGCATGCGAGGCAAGCACTCTACCACTAGAGCCATAATCCCAGCCCCTTTAGTGTGTTTCTTAGTGCACCATAATTGAGATCTTTACACACCACTTGTGTGGGTTCTTTCACCTTATACCAGAGTATTTTCCCATGTCATTACATAGTCTTTTGTACATTATTTATATTTATGTAATATATTCATGTCTGCTCTTTTACTGAACAAACATCTATTTATGAAGCACCTGTTCCTGTCATATTACTTTGTTCTAGGAACAAAAAAAATGAGGAAGATTTTGTTTTAGCCTTTCCCTAAGGAATAATCTGTTGAGATGTTATCATTTATCCCCAAGATGTATTTACCATTGATTTGTTCTTTTATTGCTTTTTGGGGACTATATCATTATCACCTTTCTTGAGGGTGTGTGTGTACTCTCTTTATAATATTTTGCATAATATGTTAACTTTGTTTAAACTTATAGTGTGAGCATTTTTCCAGGTCATTAATTTTCTTACAACATGATTTTTAGTGGCTGCTTGTCTTATGCATTTGCTGTTTTATTTGGCAAACATTTCTCATGCCCCCACAGTGTATTATATACAGAAAGATGAGTAAACCTCCTTCCTCACTTTTAGGTAGCTTTTGAGTTAGTGGACAAGAGAGACTTGTGTCAAATTGTCATAAGACAGCATGATTCGAGCTTAGTATAAAAGGTTATGCACAAGGAACTGCAGGAAGCACAGTGGAAGGATACTGAGCTCCCAAGGGGGTTCAGGGAGTGGTGCCTACGTAATTCAGGTTCCATCTTTCAGGTCTCAAAGGACCAAGAAGTGTGTCCTGGATAAAGGAATTGGGAATGCCTGTCATTTATTATCAGTTAATGCTGCAAAAGAATATGACTGGTTGTCTCCAAAGATATTTGTTATCTGTACTATTTCTAAAATTGTTGAATTCAATAGTATATGATAGTGTGTGTACACACTAAATAGTTATTACAGTAAGAAGATCCATTTACTTGAGCCACTGGTAGGATTGGCTTACTTTAAATTAAAGAGAAAGTCATGATTCTTATAAACCCATTGAAGTTTTTATTAGAGTAAGAATTACGAAATGTTGCTTAAGGTAGATAACTTTTCTTTTTTTAGTATTAGGGATGGATTTTAAATTGCTACTTTCATTTTTTTACATAAGCCTTTTATTAAATTTTTTCCTTTGTGCTAAATAAAAATAACTATTTTCAGAAATAAGAATACATGACAATATGGAACTTTAGAATTCACCTATACATATAATGTTTATGCTAGGCAAGCCCCTGTTTCTTCCCAGCCCTGAAATTGTTTTATTAATATTCCTACAGGGATGGAGAACATGTGAATTACAGGGCAACTTATAGCACAGAGGCAATAAGATTTAACTTGGCTATCCTTGTTGTTGTGTGTTATGTCAGAACTATCAGAATGATGTGACAAAAATGCGTTTTGTCCTGAAAAGTTTCAGCATAATTTCCTTTTCTTGTTGGACTAATAGGTTACAGCTCTTGCACTGAATTTCACGTCAAACTTGTCTTATGATGCATCTCCCCCTGCACCTTTTAAACCATTTTTAATAGCAGTCATTAGAGAGAGTCTTGTTAGGAAATTGTCTTAGACCTTCTTGGATAGTTGTGTTACATGTTTTCCTTTATGTATAGCTTGTTCTCCGAAAGTGGTGTGAATTAATTCCTGGGGCTGAGTTCCGATGTTTTGTCAAGGAAAACAAGCTTATTGGTGAGTTCTTTGTACCTTTGAAAGTATTCTTTAAAAGAAGAAAACCATGTTGCCATAAATATCAGGATTTCATTCTTTTTATGGCTGAATAGTATTCAGTAGTGTAAATATACTAATTTTTTATTAGACATTGTATATATGTCTTAAAAACATCACCCTGTACTTTAACATATACAGTTATTATGTATCAACTAAAGATAAAATCAAAGAAAAGAAGACAAGCTTTTGATGGAGATAAATTTCTAGTAATTACGACAGGGTTATCAATCAGTTTTAATTTCAGATGCCACCTCTACCCAATTGGTACTGACTCTCTGGAATGCTATGCTGACAAGGATCCTGAGCCCATAATCAGTTTCCACAGAAAAAGGTAGTATTGTTGATTAATCATGTCTGTCTGGATTCCAGAGATGAAAGTGGTGGTTATTATGATTCCCGATTTGACATTGTATAATGTTACCTTCTTTCTGTTTGAAACTTTCCTAAGTATTACTAGCAATAGCTTACTAGAAGCATCACAAAAAACTAAGTTTTTGAACCTTTATTTTTATTATTGGGACACTTTATTATTGCGGCAAGAGAAAATATGTGGGAAAACAAGTAGACTATTCTAAAAGTCACCCATTTTTTTTCCTCTAAGTTTATTATTGTATTTGATATGATTTTTTTCAAGTTGAATGTTGAAGATAATTTGTTCTTAAATTTGTAGTTATGCACGTTTCCTGTGAAGTAAAACATATGATCAATCAAGAGAAGTGTAATTTGAACAAAATCAAATCAACCCTATTCATAATATATGATGTTGATGCTTATTAACATAACTGAAGGAGACTTGGGGCATTCAAATTTATCACATTGTTAGATATTTCTGGAAAAACTACAGAATGAATTGCTAAAAACAACAGTCATACTGGCATGTGATGAAGGAACTGGAAGCCCTTATTTTCAGAGCAGACACCTTTTCCCTAGGACTTAAGCATATTGCAGGAATTCATACAATAGTCCCTTAAGTGTATTTGAATCATATCAGCAAAGGCACTTTGAAAAAGAGGAATGTTTACTTTTATATAGCTTAAAAGATCAGTCTGGTGAAGGCCAACTAGCATGTATAAACAAGAAAAGTAAACTGTTTCTGTGAAATAAAATACAAATGCTGCAGGCATATGGTGAGGAATATTTTAAATTTTCACCAAAAAAGTGGAAGAGAGTACTAATTTGTGGAATTTTTCTTGGAAAAAATCAAAGCAGTTGACAGTTTGTAGGCTTAAAATGGCTACTTTTATTTTTCACTTAGCAAGCCTTTTTGTGACTAAATTCTTTCTATTGTGCTCAAAAATATATTTCCAGAAGTAAGAATGTGTGGCAATATGGAACTTTAGGATCCCTCTTTACATATAATCTTGACAATTGAATAATGTTTAATGCAATATTCATCTGATTAAACTTCCGACCTACTTTACTGATTTTCTCAAAAAAGTTTAAATTATATCTTGTATTTTTTAAAGAATATTATATAATAACAATATAAAATATTTTCTTGTCAGGTATTTCTCAGAGGGACTACACACAATACTATGATCATATTTCCAAACAAAAGGAGGAAATTTGCAGATGCATTCAAGACTTTTTCAAGAAACACATACAGTATAAATTCTTAGATGAAGATTGTGAGTATTTTTTAATTGACCCAGTGAAATGAAATAAAGTATATAATATTATTGAACCTTATTTCACCAAGGTGCATATTTTAAAAAATGGATTTGAGGACTGGCGGCATAGCTTAATGATAGAACACTTCCCCGGCCTGCTCTAGGAGCTGGCTGCAATTCTCAGCACTGAAAAAGGAAAAAAAAAATTTTTGATTTAAAGTACTGCATTTTACTATACTACTAGTTGGTATTTCTGATGGTTTGCATGTTAATTTTCACCTTATTTAATTGAAATCCATTTTTAATACCAAGACCATTCTTTCGCCTGTCATTTTAGATGTTCAAATATTTCATAGGGTCCATCTATAGAAACTAAATTCTGTGTTTGAATGATAAGAGATAGCACCAATTACAAAGTAAAACACTTGTGGGTTGTTTTGTTTTTGGGGATTGAAAGTACATTGTAAGAGAATTTTCATACATCCTAAAATTTGTATCTGCTACGCTTTAATTTTTTTTTCTCCTTGTTAAGACTGGGTTCTGTGGCAGACTTTTTGATTTTCAAAAAGATGAATCATACCATTAGCATAATTAGATTTTATGCTTTTGTATGATAAATTTTACTCATTTGATTCTCAAATAAATGACAGATGCTCCTTTCATGAGTACTTTTCTTGTTGACAACTTCCCTCATTCTTATAGGATACGTTTATACAGTGGTGAACTAGTTGATTCAATGTTGGTGTTTGGTTTGAATTTTTAAATATAAGAGATTTTTATAGTTTGGGATATAGAATATTATATAAATGCTTATTTATATAAATAAAACACTGCAGGGTACCTTTTAATGTTTGAAATTTTGAGATTTAGAACCACTAAATACTCAAAAGTACATTCTGTTTTTAGTAATGAAATGCACTTGAGGCTTAGATCATGAAAATACTAATTCATTAATAACTGAGTTTGTTTTTTTCTCCTTTCCAGTTGTTTTTGATATATACAGAGACAGTAGGGTAAGTACAAACTAATTTGATATATTCTAAAATAAGCACTGGTCTTATAAGCAAGACAGTACACAGCCTTTATTGTTTAAGGGTCCCCTCCTCAAAAAAATACATTTTCAAACCAACTAAAGTGTGCGAAATTCAAAATGGTTCAGAATTTTCCCTTAAAATACACCTAATATGAGGAGACATAATGTCTTAATTATGTGTTGCAGGTGTAGGGATTATTAATCAAACAGGTAGGTAATATCCACCTTACCATACTTTATACTTTGGTCAGAGGTATGGGCCTACTTAAAATAGTTCAGTTTGCATACTTAAAAGGCCAGAATTTTTTTTTTTTAGATATTTTGGTAATTAATTTCAGTCAACTAAAAGAGCCTTACCATGATTTGAATCACTTTTTCTCTTTAGACTAAAAATGAGGTTAAGTTTACACTTTAAAATCTTTTCCCCTTAATCAATTTAAAATTTCTTAAGTTTATATTAGTTTTTTAGCTGATACATAGAAACATAAAAATTGTGCATGTTCATAGGGCATTGTGTGATATTTTGATACCTGTTTACATCATATAGTGTATAAATCAGGATAAGCACCACCTATGAGGGAAGTCATAGGTTCACATAGGTGAAGTCATGTGGTCCTTGTCTTTCTCTGCTTGGCTTATTTCACTTAACATGAGGATCTTCATTTCTATCCATGTTGTCACACATAACAAGCTTTCATCTCCTTTTATGGCTGAGTAGTATTTCACTGTGTATGTGTATCATATTTTCTTTATCCATTCATCAGTTGCAACTTGGGTTGCTTCAGTTTCTTAGCTACTGTGAATAGCCCTGCAGTGAACATGGAGTGCTGATGTCTCCTCGGCATACTGCCTTCATTTCCTTTGGATATGTATCCAGGAATGGGATGCTAGATGGTATGGTAGTTCTGGTTTTAATTTTTTGAGAAACCTCTGTGCTGTTTCCATCATGGCTGTACTTACCTACATTCCCACCAACAGTGCACAGGGGTTCCCTTTTCTCCAAGTCATTGCCAGCTCTTGTTGCCTTTTGTCTTTTTGATACTTACCATTCTAACTGGAAGGAGGTGATATCTCATTGTGGCTTTAATTTGCATAACTAATGATTAGTGATGTTAAGCATTTTATTTTTTATGTTGTCTATTGGCCATTTGTCTTTTTTTGGAAAATGGCTAACATTCTTTTAAAATTTTTTTTAGTTGTCAGTGGACTTTATTTATATGTAGTGCTGAGAATCGAACCCAGTGCCTCACACGTGCTAGGCAAGTGCTCTACCACTGAGCCACAACCTAAGCCCACAAAAAATGTCTAACATTCATTAAATCTTAAAAGTGACATGAACTTAAGTGATAAAAAAGAAAAAAAAAAAGCCTAACTTAGTAAAAATTCCTCCAGCAGAAATTTCTTTATCCAAGACATGTAATCTTTTCAGAGAGGTTTAGGTCACTGAATGTCATCCTGTGATTTCTGTCCATTGACTCGGCTGTTAAGGAGATTGCAGGTGTGTTTTCTAATCTGTTACCCACACACTGGCAGAGTACCTTTCATTCCCTTCCATGCACATATCAGCCTTATGGAAGTGATGCATGTGATACCTTTGAATCACTTTTTGAACAAAAGATTATGACCCATAGGATCATGTCCCCAAATGACTGTAACCTGTGTAAGCTATTGTAAGACATTGCTGTTTTCACCTGCCTTCAGAATGGTGGTAGTTATTAAGAGTTGAAAAGAGGGCCTATGAAATGACACTAAGCAAAGAAGAGGGATATTACTTGGCAGAGTTTTAACTGTGTGGAAATAAACTGTAGAAAAGCATGGAAAGCTGATGTGATGGGATGGACAGAAATGGAATCTAAAAGGCTCTCACCCTGGCTCTGGTTCTGACTTGACATAGGCCAAGTCAGACCACTGATAGGGTCATCATTTACGAGAGTCTGTAACGTGCTAGATGCCATGCTTCTAACAGGAAGCTTCAAACAAGATAACCTCCAACCTAGCAGGAGTTTATCTTTAAGTGAAGGTGACAGCCATGTAAACATTGCATGGAATGGCCTGGTGGCGAGCAGTGTCAAAACAATTAGTGACTAAACCCAGCCCATTGTCCAGAAAGGCTTTATCCTCATTTAACTCAATTTTCACTTAATCCATCTAAGCTTGTGAAGGATATATTATCTGCCCACATAATGTAGACACTGAAAGTGAGGCAGTTATCTTATATGTTGGCAATTGAAAATGTTGGAATTTGCCAAGGTGTCTTAATATATCCCTGGCAGATGTCCTGGTCTTCTGTAAATCAGTGGGGCTGACAGGTAGATGCAGATGTTTAACATGGTAAGTTAAGGAATGTCTTAAAGTTATGTTGGACATATGCATAACTAATTACTGCTGTGATCTTGTGGAACTGAAACTAGTTACATTTTTAAAAGTGAGAAACATGCCAGTATAAACATCCTGACAGTTTCTGTTAAGAGATTCAAACCATATTGTAAAATTCATTTGCATTTACTCAATGGCACTTGTATCAGAGTTTGTTAGACACTTTCTTGAACATATTATTTTGTGACTATTCTTATAGAAAGCTAACTCTTATAATAAGTGGTCTCTTACATGAAATATAACTGAAGTGTGTTTGGACCTGGCAGCACTTTGTTGTGGCTGCTTTTTTGTGACTTGGCAAGTTGACTCAGTTTTGATATGTTCTAACCGGCCTATAAATGTCACTTTTCCAGCTCTAGTAAGTCTGGACTGAGGCATTGGGACACGTATTTTAAGAAGCTTCTGATGATAATATATAGGTAGAATTTAGAATGACTATCTTAGAGTCTAAGGAAAATTTTCAGGTCCTCTGGTGTATTTGTTTCAATTATGAATATTGTTATTAATTTTGACTTTCATTGCTTTATGGACCAAATAACTCTGATCTTGAGTCTTGGTATTGTCAAAATTGGCTTTGCAACTTGGTCACTCTTGTGAATGTTCTATGTGTGATTGAAAAAGAAAGTAGTTTCTAATTCATGAAGTATTCTGTAGATATCTTCAGATTACGCTTGTTAATAATAATCTTCTATATCTTACAGATGAAATGATGTTTGAGGATTCATACAAAATAGTGTGAATTTAGGGGGAACAGATGGGAATATAGATGAAACAGTATTTATATGTTGAAACTGAGTGGGGAAATGGGCTTCCTTATGCTATTTGTTTACTTTCATGTATTTTCACTTTTTCATACCTTTTTGGAGGGGATTACTGGGGATTGAACTTGAGCACTCGGCCACTGAGCCACATCCCCAGCCCTATTTTATATTTTATTTAGAGACAGAGTCTCACTAAATTGCTTAGTGCCTCACTTTTGTTGAGATTGGCTTTGAACTCGGGATCCTCCTGCCTCAGCCTCCTGAGCTACTGAGATTACAGGTGTGTGCCACCATCCCTGGCCTTCCACACCTTTTTGTTATGGTGCTAGGCAAGCACTTTGCTATTGAGCTGTTCTGCTTTATAGTGTGTCCCCTGCATCTGTTGGCTGGAAAGGTTGTTGTTCCCCTTCATGCATGTGTGATAGGCATTAGCTAGGTATAGAATGTTCAGTTGACCAGTTATGTTGTCTCAGCATAGAAGATACTGTACCATTGTTGTTTGGCTTGGCTTTTCCTTTTTTTGCTTTGCTTTTCTTTGCCTTTCTTTTTACTCTGTATTTCTGTCTGCCTTTTTTTGTTAAGCTAAGTCTAGGAGCTCATTTCCTTTCCCAGTTGTGGAGAATTCTCAGCTCTTTTATTTCAAATGTCACCACCTTTCTCTCCTCTGTCCTTTTGGAGCTCTGCAGGGAGGCATGTTAAGCTTCTCACCGTATGCTCATGTCTCTTCTCCATTTCTGCCTCTTTTTCTGTTTTGTGTTGTATCATTTTCTCGGGTACATCTTCTTTTGCCAGTTCTCTTTGAGCTTCGTCTAATTTGATATGTTTGACTATCCATTCAGTTTTAAATTTCATCAGCTACATTTCTGTGGGTTCTATTTTAATTCTTTTTCAAATCTGCTTGTTTCTTTTCATAGTTTCTTATGTCTTAGAGTATTGATTCCTTTTGTATTTTCAGTAACTTAAAACTGCTGGTTTTTGAGGGGGTCATACTTTCAAGAAATAATTTACATAGACTAAAATTCACCCTTTTTACTGTAGAGCTGTGTCTTCACAAACATCCAATTGTGTAACCAGCACCAACTGTGAAGATGCAGAAGTGCTCAGTCGCCCCCCCCCCATGACTCTCCCTGCACCCTTGCCCCTGTATTATTTTTAATTTTTTAAAAATATTTTCTTAGTTGTCAGTGGACTTTATTTATTTTTATGTGGTGCTGAGAATCGAACCCAGTGCCTCACACATGCTAGGCAAGTGCTCTACCATTGAGCTACAACCGCAGCCCCTATTTTTAAATTTTTTTTAAATTTTTTTTTTTAAGTTGTTAATGAATCTTTCTATTTATTTATATGTGGTGCTGAGAATCGAACCCAGGGTCTCAACCCAGGGTCTCACACATGCCAGGCAAGCGCTCTACCACTGAGCCACAACCGCAGCCCCCCTATTTTTAAATTTTTAATTGATAATATATTCACATTGTTTAAAAGTCAAATCAATATGTGATATACACTCTGTACCTTGCTTTTTTCACATTTTAAAGACACTGTCTCTTGGAGAGCTTTCTAGGTTTTTTTGTTTTTATTTTTTTGCAACTCTTAAGGATCAAACCTAGGATCTCATGAATGCTAGGTACATGCTCCACCACTGAGCTACACTCCCCAGCCCTGCCATTTTCTTCCAGTGTCATAGTATTTCAATTTTTGAATATACTGTATAGTTTGTTTAACCACTTCCCCATTAGTGGATGCATAGGACTACACAGGTTGTTTCTAATCTTCACAGACTATACTGTGGTGAATAATCCTATACACACACATTCTTTTTTTTTTTTTTTTTTTTAATATTTTTTAGCTGTTGATGGATCTTTATTTTATTCATTTATTATTTGTATGTGGTGCTGAGGATTGAACCCAGTGCCTCATGCATGCTAGGCAAGCGTTCTACCACTGAGCTACAGCCCCAGCCCCCACACACACATTCTATACACATTATTTCATATATGTGCACATTTATCTATTAAGGATAAATTCCTTAAAGTGAGATATTGATTCAAAAGGCTAGATTATTTTAATTTTGATAGATATTACAGTTTTCCTTTCATAGAAGTTACACAAAACTCCACCCAGAATTTATGACAGACCTGTGTGTTTCTTTAGAGCTTGCAGAATCCAAACTTTTTAGGTTTTTTTTTTTTTAGTTGAGTTAAAAATATGTTTCAGTATAATTTCATTTTCTCTTTTTCTAATTGAATAAGAATGAAGTGTATCTTTTTATAAATTCAAGGGTCATTTGTGAGAATTATTGTTTTGTGTCTTTTTTTATTTTCCTTAAAATATAGAACCTCTTTATTACAGGAATTAGGCCTTTGTGATCATTACAGTCTGTTAATAGTCTTTTGCCATGAATATGATCAAATATATTGTTCATTTTTTTTATGATTTCTGAAGTTTAGTCAAAAATTTAAAAAACGCCTCCCCCTGTTTTTTGTCTAATTCTTGTATAATTTCTTGTTTTATATTTAAACCCTTGATCTGTTTGGCAGTTGTCTGGTTGGTATGCAATATCAATCCAGCTCTATCTCTTTCTAGATTTTTGCCAAGTTGTCCTAATACCAGTGTCTTTATTGTCCCTTGGGTTGATGATGATTTTTCCAAGTTCTTGGCTTTTATCCCTATTGTATTTGCAGACTCCCATCCATGTTGTTTCCTTTTGACTTTAAAACTCTTCAGTGAGCTGCTTTTTTTTTTTTTTTTTGGTGAGCATCCCGAAGATCCTAAAGTCTGAATTTTTCATTTGCTTTTCCTGTGATCCCCAAAACTTCATCAGAGAAAGATATCATTATTTCCTATTCCCATCATTAGAATTTTTCTTATACTCTCTTTACAAGTCACAGCCCTCTGACATCGCTCCCTAGTCCTAAGTCCCTTCCTCATGGCCAGTCTCTTAGTCCTGTGTGCTACTACACTTGTGCCCTAAGTTCCTGGGAGGAAAGCTGTCCCAAGGGTGCTAGTAGCTCAGTTTATACTCATCTGTTTTCTTGGTGTTCTTCTTCGCTTGTAGTTCCTCGGGATTCCTCTTTGTCATAATCATACCTATACATTTAAAGGGATAATTTTAACCTGAATTTCATCCAGCTTGCAGCAGAAGGCTTTTAAAGTTACCTTACCCCACCACATTTATGGAGCACTCATGTATTTTACACTCTTAGCCAAAATAATCTGTTCCCAGAATGGGTCCTCCTCACAGAGCCTTTGCATATGTTAATCTTTATTGTTTTCCTCCTAAATGGTCTGCTTTTCCTTCCATCCTTTCCTCCTTTCCTAGATCTTCCCCATTAGATCTTCATCACAATTATTCTTTAAATTCCAAGTTACCTTGGAAAGTGTTTCCAGTTAGGTTCTCCTGTGCTCCTCTGTGGTCTCTCAATACCCTGTTCTTGATTCTGTCAGACCAATACCCTCTGTATTGTAACTATTGGATGTTATCATGTTTTTTGTTTGTTGGTTTGTTGGGGCAGGTTAAAGGGTTGAATCCTGATCTAGGCTGAGCTAGTTGAAGAAATAGATTCTGTATAATATTGATCTTTATAGCTCAGTGTCTAACACAGTGTCTGGTTCATAGAGATTGATTTGGGTCAGTGGTCATTTGGTTAATACAAAGAACACTAATTTGACTGCTCTTATCAGAATTACTGAAATAGAATTACTTTCTCAGGTTGTCTTGTCCCTGAGGTATCAAAGAAAAACATGTTACCACTATAAAATCCTAATCCTCATAGTTTTATTCCTGACTACAGCCAGTTTGATTTTATTATTTTCCATTAGAGGATGGCTTCTGAACTCTAGAGCAAATGCTGCCAGCTAACAGTGGTAGTTTGTTTCTCAGTTTTGTTTTTTGCAGCATGGCATGTTTTAGTTCATAAAGCTCACTTCCTTTACTAACAGATACAGTAGTGGAGTTTTGTTCCTTTTAATAATGAGGTAGTTTTATTTGTTATAAAAGTCAAATAGAGGAACTGGGGATTGTGGCTTAATGCACAAGGCTCTGGATTCAATCCCTAGCACCCCCTCCCCTGAAAAAAAAGAATTAAAATTATAAATAAGTTAAATAAAATCCAGTAGAGAGGGTTTGGAAGTTAGAAAATATCTGTTTTGTAAAAATAATGTATAACATAACAATATATCAGTAATAGAGCCCCAAAATAAATTGATAACATTTCAAGATGTTGATTGATAGCTGACAGTATTTTACATGTCCAAGACAGTTGAAGTGGGTGTTGAACCGAAGTGAGCAAACAACTCAAGCAGCAAGATAATCTTCAGGATCTCTCCTGCGAATTATATAAAGTCAGAACTTTACTCATGTGACCTATAGTGAGAATTTCGTGTAGTTGTTCTGTGTCACTCATTAGAGGTTTCTGACATTTGAAGAAAGTGCTAGTGAGATGTCTCGTCTTTCCTATAAGTTTGCTTTAATCCGGTGAGAAACTCTGAGCGGTAACGTCGGCTCGGCAGTCTCACTCCTTAGGTGTGTCTGATTTTACACAAACACATCTGGTCAAGATGTGATAGCTGCACATTTATAGACAAAAACTATTTATTATTAGCACTGAAATAGTGAAGATATATGAATGTGTCAGTGAGAAAACCAAGAGTAGCAAAGATAAAAACTTTAAGGACGCGTTTATCCATTCTGCACCCCTTATCTTGGTGATGCAGCACACGACTCTGGTTTCTTGGCAGGGTTGCGAACATTCCCTACCTGTTAGCTTAAGAGCTGTTAGCTAAGCCAGTTCCTGTTCACATGCACCTGAATCTAGCCCAGGGAGTCTGACCAGTCAGGTGCTCTTTCTCTGAGTCTCTTTTCTACCAGAATGCCCACTATCTTCTCAGTAGGAGACATTTCTTTCAAAGGTTGATGTATTTCTTTTACCTCCTTTTCATATGCTGTCAAGCTTTGTCATACTTACAAAACAAATATTATGTTAACTTTTAAAGAAAACAGTATTTCCATACTTCCTTTAGTATTTCTTCTTAAATCCACTCACAGCAGCTTGCCCCGCCTTTTAGGTGCTCTGAGAGCCACCAGCTCCTGCCTGCCTCTGCCAGCTTCCCCCTCACAGTGGCATTAGAGACACCCCAGAAAGCATTTCATTCATACCATGTATGGCAAGTGAACTTTTTGTGAAATCTTCTTTTTTCCTGCTTGGGTTTTTGACTTAAGTTTTTTTTGTTGTTGTTTTTTTAATTTTTTTTTTTAGTTGTCAATGGGTCTTTATTTTATTTATTTATGTGTGGTGCTGAGAATCGAACCCAGTGCCTCACACATGCAAGGCAAGTGCTCTACCACTGAGCCACAACCCCAGCCCCTTGACTTAAGATTTTAATGTGACTTGAGGCAGGAGTTGGAAGATAGGTCTTCATCAGGGCCCTTCCTTCCTGAGTTCCTTCTCTCTGCAGTCACAGATAACCTTCCCTTTAGATCTGTGTCTACTTTATTTAGACAAGTGGCCCTTTCTTAGATGGGCCCTGGAGGAATTATATCCTTTGAAATAAGTTGTAAGATTGTCTTTGACAGAAAATAATATCAAAAATATCTAATAAGACAGTAGAGATTGTGTTTTTATTTTATACTCATTTATCTTTTGTCTGTGCTATAGGGGAAGGTGTGGCTAATTGACTTTAATCCATTTGGTGAAGTCACAGATTCACTACTGTTTACTTGGGAAGAACTGATATCTGGGAAAAACTTAAAAGGCGATTTTAGTGAAGGAGATGCTCAGGAGCAGGTAAGACTTTATTTTTTAAGATATAAAGACAACCTTTTAAATCCACTAAATAATCACTTGCTTACTCTTATGCACATGGCGTATCAGTGACCTTTACATTTGGGAAGTACAGAGTACAACACAGATTAATCAGTAGTTACTTGCTCATGGAGGTGATCAAAGAAAGGTGTACCTTGTGATTCATTCGTATAACTGTTACTTTTTTGCCATCCTGGGGATCAAACCCAAGGCCTTGTGTGTGCTAAGGCAAGTGCTTACCACTGAACTACACTCCATCCCCTCATTCATTTAACTTTAAAGAAGTAATGATCATCTGATGTATGTTTTTCTAATTCCTTTCCGCTCTGTTAGTTCCCTGTGTTGTGCCTTCCTGGAGAATCCTGACACATCTGTTTACTCTGACCCCAGCTCCAGCTGCTGAATGCTGTGGAGAGCATGCGCCTGTGTGTAGGTGCAGAGCACTGCCTCTTCTCATTCATGACCTCCAGTTCTATGAGCTTCCCTGGTCAGCTTTCTCTTCCATGGTCCTTGGGGAGCTGGTCCACACCTTCTCCCTGCTCAGGTTTCTCCTCGGTCACTCCTCTCCTTCCTCTCAGCAGGTCATTCATTTCCTTTGTAGGAAAAGAGAGTCCACTCATGAGAATCCACCTGGTGGAGTTGTCCTCAGTACTACAGCCTCCCTGCCCCACTCTAGGTCTGACCTTTCTGTCTGCTCAGCTTAGCGCCTCCCATCTCTTGTGCTATTTTTTTTTTTTTTTTTAATTTTTTTTTTAAATATTTATTTTTTAGTTGTTTTAATATCTTTATTTTTACATGGTGCTGAGGATCGAACCCAGTGCCTCACGCATGCTAGGCGAGCACGCTACCACTGCGCCACAATCCCAGCCCCTCTTGTGCTATTTTTTCAGGTTCTCTCTTTCTGCCAGTTCCTGTCCCTCAGGATCTAGCCATGTTCAGATATCTCCCACCTTAAAAAAAGAGAGAGAGCTTTCTTCAGCCATATTTGCTCACCCAGCCACTCTTCCTTTCTCCCATCTTCACAGCTATATTTTCTTTAAACAACAATTTTGTATTGTTTTTTTCTGCCTATAAAAGTAATGTGTATTTGTTTGTTTTTGAGACAGGGTCTTGCTAAGTTGCCGAGGCTGGCTGGCGACCTGAGGTGGCTTATGTGTATATGTGTATGTGTGTGTTGTATATCATAATGTAAACAGTGGTTCTCAGGTGGTAGGATTATAGATGATCTTATGATTTTCTTTTTGGTACCAGGACTTGAACTCAGGGGCACTCGACCACTGAGCCACATCCCCAGCCCTATTTTGTATTTTATGTAGAGACAGGGTCTCACTGAGTTGCTTAGTGCCTCCCTATTGCTGAGACTGGCTTTGAACTCACTATTCTCCTGTCTCAGCTTCCCAAAGTGCTGGGATTACACGCGTGAGCCACCATGCCTGGCTATGATTTTTTTTTTAAAATGTGCATGTATTTGGGTGCAGTGGCAGGGGCCCGTAATCCTAGCAACTTGGGAGGCTGAGACAAGAGAATTGCAAATTTAAGGGCAGCCAGTAGTATAATTCAGTATTATCTACTGAGCATTGTATATCTTTTAAAAATATAGTTTAAGTTTTACATAATCACTTAAGAAAACAGAATTAGAGGCAGGACTTGAAATCCTGCTGCTTAGGGGTAGCCATCCTTACCACTTCAGCGGGTGTTGGTATGAATATACACATGGATTTTTGCGTAGGCTGCAGCATACTAGTTGGCCTCATGCTGTCACAGGACTTGCTCTTCTTAGCCCACTCAGTGGTTGTGTATCACCACAGCAGGGTTCCATGGGTAGTGGTCTCCCTGTTGCCTGTGGGTGTCCACACTCCTCAGCCCTCTGCCAGTGGCTTCTGCCCTACCTCTCAGAAGAACGGCTCCCAGCAGGGGCTCTAATGGCTTGTTGGGAACTGCAGTGAATAGCACAGTCCTCCTCTCGTTGAACCACTTGGCAGTACTGAACACAGTGCCCTCTTCCTTATTACCCTGCTTCTTCCCTGACTCATGGAACACATGCTCTCCTCCTCCATCTCTTTCTGCTTTTTTGGTTGCTTCTGCACCTTCACTGGGTACATCTTTTGCCCATCTGTCCAACATTTCCTTTCATCATTGCTCTGACCTGGACCCTCTTTGGCCCTGTTTCTCTAGCTCTGAGTCAGTTCAGTATTTGGAACTTGGTCGTACTGTTCAAATTGCCTATTGATTTGCCTATGTCCTGCATTAGACTGTAAGTTTCTGAGAACAAGGATAATGTCTCTTCTATTCTCGATGCATCTGCATGACTTACCACAGTGTTGGGTACTGTGAATGTTGTCCAATTAAAAATGAAGGAATTTGGCCGGCACAGTGATGCATGCCTGTAATCCCAGTGGCTCAGGAGGTAGATACAGGAGAATTGCAAGTTCAGAACTAGCCTCAGCAACTCAGTGAGGCCCTAAGCAACTTAGCAAGACCCTGTCTCAGAATAAAAAACTTTAAAAAAGGGCTGGGGATGTAGCTCAGTGGTTAAGCACCCCTGGGTTCAATCCCTGGTACCAAAAAAAAAAAGGAGGAGGAATTTTATCTCTGCTGGTATATTACTGTAGTGAACCATTTAAACCTAAAGATAAGGAAGGAGAATCTGAGTTATTTGGCACAGATGTTATTTTTAAATGTGAGTGAGACCATTATTGGATACAAACAATAATTGTGTAAGATTAGCTCTGATCCAAATTTTTTATTCAATTCTTCTAAATGGTAGAGGCTGAGAGTTTATGAAATGGAAACAGCAACTGGTTCCTGGCTCCTCCCAGCTTATCTCCTCCTGCTCGGACTTTCCCATGCTCAGATCACAGAGACCTGGTCTTCCTTCTGTTTTGCAAAGCTAAGAAGCCCTACTTTGGGTTGAGGTCTTTGCATTAGTTGTTTCCACTGCCACTAAAGCCTGCTCTGCACCCAGACTTGCAAAGCTGCTTTCACCACCCTGTCTGCTTCTCAGCAAGCTCCTACCTAACTGCTCCTCTGAAGTAGTCCACATTGTTATCTTCTTAGTACATCACCCTGGTTCTTTGTTTCCATAACACTTTTTATTATCTGAAATGGTCTTGATAATTTGCTTGCTTGCTCTTACCTATCTTCCAGTCTTGTTTACCAGTTTGTCTCCTACACCTAGAACAAGTATAGCACACAGTAGATGTTTCAGCTGCCAGGTGTCGTCTGTCTGTCAGAAGATATGGCCCTCTTTCCAGGGCTCCGTGGTCCTGATCCACTCACAGTCCCAGCTTGTCTTCCTCTGCTGAAAACCATCCATCCCCACCTAAGTATCTGCCACCAGGAAGCCAAACCCAAGGCCTCTTTCTCTGAAATCCTTTTTGGGACAAGATAACTATTTTATGCAAAACTCTAAGCAAGTACAGTTAGAAATGAATATGAGGATTTTTAAAGTATGATACTTGAATTTTTACATAGTTGATGAGAGATACAAATACTCTAAGGTAAGTACAAAAGTGACATGAAATCCAAAGCACTCATTTGCCTTCATTATTAATTATTCTCTAAAATAGTACTTCTCAACTGTGCACCTATAGGAAATAATATTTATAAGTATTCTGGCCTGTATGAGATTGGTTGAGGCCAGAGATGGCTGGATGTAGGGCCTGGGCCCACTGAGGGGTCAAGAGATCCATAACCTGCCTTCAGCATAGAGTAGCTACCCTTTGGTAACATTTAGGGAGGCATCTAGCCCTTCATTGGACACTGTTTTCAGATACTTATACTTATTTTCTAGTGAACATGTAGAATTATTTTAGAATCTTATTTTCTTATCTAGTAGAGAAGAGAACATGGAATTGAAATTTATATGCTAGCCTTTTCTAGTTTGGAGAATAGATTACTAACAGACTTTCCTTTTTAAATTTTTTCTTCATAAAGGATTCTCCAGCTTTTCGTTGTACAAACAGTGAAGTTACAGTACAGCCCAGCCCCTATCTGAGCTACCGACTGCCCAAGGACTTTGTAGACCTCTCCACTGGGGAAGATGCTCACAAACTAATAGATTTTCTTAAGCTGGTAAAGTATATATATATTTATTATTCTGCTTATCTTTCCCATGGGCTTCTATTGGAAGATTATCAATTAAAGGATCAGAATTACTGAATTAGATCATTTTGCAGTGAAATATGAGTGAAGGAATGATTTATTGATTAGAATGATAGAAAATATTTTCATGGAATGTATACTTTTTGAAACATGTTCATGATACTTCTAACTGTAAAATATGTGTGTTGTCTTAGGGCTACGAGATGTCTCTGCTGTGGATACTCAAGGGGAATGTGATATTTGTATTTCCAAGTTTGTTTCTGTATGGGAGTATGTATACATAGGGAAGAAAGAGAAGAGGACAGTTAACCTAGAAGCCAGAGTGACAAACTAGTTTTTTGACTTAATTAAAGCATATTTGTCTGTGAAAAGTTTTAGCCACAGCTTTTATTAAGACCTCTGGAAAAACTAGACTTGCTAACAGAAACAGTGATCTTGTCTAAGAAAGTATCCCAATGAGAAGATGCTTTTTCAGTATACTCTTGGTTTCCTTTGACAGAAAAGAAATCAGCAAGAGGATGACTGAGTGCTAGTTCAAGGCCAAGTTAAAGAGGAATTCATGGCTCTTCAGGAGGCTGCTCAAAGGCAACAACTTCCCAGTGACCCTAACGGGTGGGGTAGAAGTGGGCAATGTGGAAATCAGCAGCTTTTTATATTCATGTATATTCACCTGGAAAAAAATGGAGGGACTTTGCTACTTGTAAAAATAACATAATAAATAAATCTTAAACATAGGAAACCATACTGTTCTGATAATAAAGTAACTTTCTATGAAATTCTTTACTCTTCTGGCATAGTCTGTTTAGATTTATCTGTATTTCTTATGCTGCCTTTTTTTTTTTTTAATGAAATGAGGTCTCACTTTGTTGCCCAGGCTGGCCTTAACTTGTGATCCTCTTACTTCAGACTGCTGAGTCCCAGGGATTCCAGGCATGTGCCACAAGCTGGGCTTGTGCTACTACTTTCATACCTGTCAAGTAGATGGGCAAATTTATATTTATTATACAGGAATGGATTATTTCTTAATCATTACTTTTTATTTAAAAATATAGGCTTAGCCAGGTACAGTGGCTCATGCCTGCAATCCCAGTGACTTGGGAGGTTGAGGCAAGAGGATCGCCAAGTTCGAGGCCAGCCTTGGCAACTTAGTGAGACCCTCAGCACTTATCAAAACCCTGTCTCAAAATAAAATGAAAAAGGGCTAGGGATGTAGCTCAGTGGTAGAGTACTCCCTAGCACTGCAAAAGAATAAAAATAGAACCTTATAGTACAATAGAAAATATTTTTCCAAACTTGAGGAATTTCATAGAATTTTCCTTCAAGTTTAGCTTCAGTTTGAGTATAGCTACAAGAGTAGAGACTTCTCAAACTACCAAATAACCATTAGATTTTCAATATATTACAGCTAACCTAATGTGTATTGGTAAAACTACCACAGATTTAATGATAATTTTGGCTTTAAAAAAGAAAATATTGGAGTTTTTTTGTTCTGTTTTACTACTGGGGATGGAACTTGAGGGCACTCAACCACTGAGCCACATCCCTAGCCCTGTTTGTATTTTATTTAGAGACAGGGTCTCACTGAGTTGCTTGGCGCCTCACTTTTGCTGTGGCTGGCTTTGACTTGCGATCCTTCTACCTCAGCCTCCCAAGCCCCTGGGATTACAGGCGTGCACTACCACACCAAGCAAAATATTGGAATTTTAGGAGAGGTAGAGTCACTATTTTAGGCCACCATTCTAGTAATTATTCTCCAGTGCCCTAAATGATGATGGTGATGATATCAATGATACCTAATTCATTGAGGACATACTGTCTGTTAAGAGAATGTGAAGAATATAGATACTACAGTCTCCCAAGATTTTTATCTAATGTCCTATCAAAGAATATTGCACTCATTACAGGTATGTTTCTCAGTGTGTAAGAACATACACAGACTAGGTGGAGATATTTCTCTGTGGTAGAATGTTTGCCCAGTGTGGGGAGGCCCTGGGTTCCATCCTCAGCATTACCAAAAGAAAAAGTTTTGTCACTGCCTGTAGGAAGATAGAGAAAGGTGGAGCAAAGTTTCCTCTTTCTGTGCATTTAAGACAAATTATATGTAATGATGAAAGATTTTTGGCTTATCTCAAACCATGGTTTTTCGTACTTAACACTCGATCTTTGGATTCAGTATATCATATGCCTTTCAGAGACCAATTGTTTAGGATACAGGTACTTCAAAAATATTTCTTTATTTTTAACTGCTCATGGGCATTAATCCATGGTAAGAGGAATTACTATCATGAGTTGATTTAAATTTACTTGTGGAAGCTGACTTTGTCAAGATGGTACTTTCACCAGAGTGAGAACAACAAATGTAAATGCACTTGATACCAGTGGGAAACATTCAGATTCCATAGAATAAAAAGACCTAAGCAAAATGTGGCAGTAATCAATAAATGGTACATTTCTTAATATTAAAACTCATTGAATTTTTACATTTTCCTGAGAAAATTTTGGAGTTCAACTCCCACTGCCCTTTTAAAAATGTCTTTTTGGCACATTGTTTCTTCAGTCTATTTAATTTTAGTTGATTATCCTAATGTTAGAAATTACATTAGAACAATATGCAGGAAATATTCCTCCAAATTCAAATATCATTTCTGCCTGCCTGAAGATTAGTTTTGAATTGTCTTTTATCAGCATTAGCTGTTCTCTTTGAAGTGTCAGGTTTGGGCTTGAATCTAGAAAACGGGTGAATACGTGATTCCTGCAATCCTGCCTGCTGAAGAGAAAACACAGGGCTGTTGACTTTGAAGGTGGATGAACATGTTTACTGTGCGCTGCAGGCAGTAGCATGTCACGTGGGCCCCCTGAATTCAGCAGGCTTGGCTGAAGTTCTAGTCTCAAAGTCTCATTTTGATCTTAAAAGTTCATAGGGGCTGGGGCTATATAGCTCAGTGGTAGAGCGCTTGCCTAGCATGTGTGAGGCACTGGGTTCAATCCTCAGCACCACATACAAATGAATAAAATAAAGATATCTGACCATCTACAACTAAAAAAATTTTTAAAAAAATAGTTCATAAATTCTTCCATTTCAGCCATTTCTCTTTTTAGTGACTGGGAGGATTATGATGTGAGAGATTAATATTCATAAGGTTGTGCTTTTGTTAAGTGAGATAACCCATGCAAAGCTTCTGACAATAGTAAGCTCCCATCAAATGGTCATTGTTATCATTCTGCTTTGCAGACCTCTGTTAAGGGCAAACTCTTAATGAAGCAAGAGAATTTTGAGTGGTAAGGGACTTAAGAGATTAACCATTTCTTCCTCCTCAACCCCAATCCATCCTTTTCTTCCTGTGCTTTTTCTTTTCTTTTCTTTTTTTTTTTTTTTTGAGAAAACTGCTACCCAGAGGTGTTAAGACTTGTCTAAAACCTTGATTATGGCAGAATGGGGGCCAAAAGAGAACTTCTGGTACTTTTCTCTAAGGGTTTCTAGTCTAATATATTTTACAGATAAGTTTTAATCAGGACCAATTCTTATTTTAATAGAATTTTCAAAAACATTTTAAAAATGAATGTAATTAGAAATTCATTACACATTTCCATGAGTAATGGAATCTAAGAAGGAGATATTATATACAGAGAAATTAAGTGATGCAGTAGCTAAGCTATGGAGCCAACCTAGGTGCTCTTCAACAGATGATTGGATACAGAAAACAGTACATATACATAATGGAGTACTAGCCATGGAGAAGAATGACTTTGACATTTGCTGTTAAATGGATGGATCTGGAGACCATCATGCTAAGTGAAATAAGCCAATGCCAAAAAGCCAAAGGTTGAATCTTTTCTCTGATATGTGGGAGCTAACCCACAATAAGGAGTGGGAGGAGATTAAAAAGTTCATTGGATTAGACAAAGGGAAGGGAGGAGGGATGGGAAATATTAATTGGGAAAAAAGAAAAGACAATGGAATAAACCTGACATAACTTTCCTATGTACACACGAATATACCACAGTGAATCTCAACCTCGTGCACATGCACAAGAAATTAATTTAAAAAATAACTGGGTAAATGACAGGAAGATCAGTAGAAGGAAAGGAACAGGGAGTGTGGGGGAAGGGAGGGAAGGAGCTGTACTGGGGACTGATTTAGAACAAGATATATTCTATACTTTTATAATTATGTCAAAATGGATTCTATTGTCATATATAACTGAAAACCAATTAAAAGAAAGAAATTAAGTGAAATATCTGTCTTTGGAAGACTAACGCAGTTTCATGTTTATAAACTCACCACTCATGCACAATGCAGGTATATTATGTACACATTAAGAAGATGCTTCAGAAATACAAATATAAGACAGTAGCAGGAAAAAAAAAAGTAGTTGAAGAAATAGCCACAAACCGGATGCTTTAGGATTGGGCAATGACTGGCATTTGTTACCCAAAGAGAAAATGCATTCGCATGTGTGTGTTTTTTAATCAGGGAAATCCAAAATTAAAACCCTTCTAGGGATTGGAATGTAGCTCAGTAGTAAAGTGCATACTTAGCATGCATGAGGCCCGGGTGCTGTCCCCAGCGGGTGTGTGCCTGTGCGCGCACATGGCGCGCGCACACACACACACACACATACAGACTTTTCAAAAAGCTAAAAGCTGGTATGTGTGCTATCAGAATGACTCACTCATTCAGCAGGTATTTATTTATTGGGCCCAAGACCTTGGGGCTGCGTGTGCCTCCTGAGTGTTCCCAGCTTCATACATCCAACAACGAATGTCTAATTGCATTCTGACTCAACGGATCGCTCACCTCTCGTTACATTTTGAGGAAAACAGGGACAAACTTGAAGAATAAAAGCAACTGGAAAGGTGAAAGCTTGGGCTAGGGTTGCGGCTTAGTGGTAGACTGCATAGCATGTGTGAGGTATTGGGTTCAATTCTCAGCACTGCGTATAAATAAAGTCCATTGAAAACTGAAATATTTAAAGAATGTGAAAACTTTTTTAAAAAATACCTTTATTTGATTATTTATTTATTTATATGTGGTGCTGAGGATCGAACCCAGTGCTTCACGTGTGCAAACCATCTACCACTGAGCCACAACCCCTGCCCTGTGAAAATGTGAAAGCTTATTGTGATCTGGGTGGATGCACTTTTCTCTTGCTCTTCTCCACCCTGGCGTGTGATCATAATGTGGTGATACGGTTGCTGGGTATGAGCCTCAGTGAGATATTTTGGAATTGCCACTTGTTTTTGAGTGTTAGATTGCTATAGTTGTTTCCTCTGATTTCTCCTTTTACTGATTCTTTGATTCCCTTGGCTTAAGGTTTTGAAAATCCTGACTTGTAAGAGGCAGTAGCCCTTGACCCTAAGGAGGTTGACAATCTGATGGTCAAACAGCAGGGACACAGCCACACATGCAGAATATCGAAGAAAAGACGTGAACACACGTAGCCAAATAGCAGCAAATGAAGATGGACTTTGATTCATAAATAGCTGGTTTTATAAGGTATAGACATTGAAATTTTATAAATTAGAAGATGACTTAATAAAATGTATTGAGCTGGGCTGAGATTATAGCTCAGTGGTAGAGCGCTTGCCTCGCATGCGTGAGGCACTGGGTTTGATCCTCAGCACCACATAAAAATAAATAAAGATATTGTGTGTCCATCTACCAAAAAAATTTTAAAAAAATGTATTGAGCTTATAAGAAGAGAACTCTAGAATAAAAAATAATCCTCCATTATGTTCCATTGTTCAGATACCCATCACATGGTCAGTCCTAAGTGTGGTTTGTTTAACCGTTTTCTTTCATGCCTCTCAGCTCCAGAGACACAGGCATTGATTTAGAAGCAAGGAAGCGAGTTTGTTGAAGGAACTGCACTTTCTGTTGTAACCGAGAAAAGACCCAGAATGACAGGAGAAGAAAGAAGAGGAAACTTTGTTCACAAATCAGCTTCTCTACTTCAGGGGCTTGAGAAATTATAGATACATAGGATTAATGAGGGAGAGAGGCTGGTGAAGAGGAGGAATATTGGTGTCTTTTCTGGAAATAGGTAGAGATCTTCCACAAACTTGGGTGCCACCTCTTTTTGTTCCTTTCATGGTCTGGTGTTTCTGGTCATGGCAGCTGGTAAATGTCTTTAACCTTAAAGTGGGGAGGGTGAGAGAGACTTAGGCAAGTCCAGGTCAAGTCAACCTTTTGATATAGTTCTGAACAAAACATTTCTCAAATGATCAACATCTCTACATGCGGAGCTGAGCAGAATCTGACCCAAATGTTAAGACAACAAAAGAAGCAGACACGATATGAAGGCAGAGATGCCAAGCATTTTCATCCTGTTTCTGTTACCTGTTGGGCATCTGTAGACCCAAGTGAAGAGTTGGTGTTTTTAGCAAAAGTGGCCTTCAGGTACCTGAAGAGTGACCCAGGCAACGGTTATTGTAGCCCACACGACAGAAGTGTGATCTGCAGCCAAGCTGGTGGGGGACTAGTGATGTAGATCACTAGTAATGGGACCTGCAGCTAAGCTAGTGGTCACCCAGCTGTGTGATCTCCAAAATGAGTGATTTTTAAGTTATCTAAGAGCAAGTGAATCTAGAGGGTTTATTTAGGGTTTTCCTCAGTAACACTCTGTCCAATTTCCCTGGCTTGAACAGAAATAACCTTTGGTTGTGCTTGGGAGAATTAGGGCACAGGAGAGTTCTTTGTGGGGAACTAAACTCTGAAATATAGTGATCTGTACGGGGCCAAGGTGCCAGGCTATGGAAAGGTTTTGGCCCCCACCTTCACACCTGGCGTTTGCATGAGTTCACAGGATGCCTAACTGCTAAGCAGTTCAGCCAACAGTTCCTCTGAGCAGCTGCAGGCTCATCTTCTTTTGATCCCATGATTTCTTAAGCAAGAGTCAGCCAGTCCTTACTCTCACTTTCTTTCTAGCCCCATCACAGCAAAACACTGGGCTAAGAGGTATGGTTCATTATTTGCCTCCCTCCTCAGCCTCAAATAAGAAAGGCAAGATGGGGCAGAGGGCAAGATAAAATACAGAGGTCACACACACACACACACACACACACTACAAATTTAGGTTCAAATGAATTTGCTCTGGGATGCAAGATCACCCCTGAATTTGGGATAAGGAAGAATCATCACAAGATGCCCTACCACAGCTGGAGGGATGGCTGGCGATGACTCCATCTCTGTGGAAACCTCAGTACATCAGAAAGTGGGATAACTGGAAGAAGAATCAGGCCAAAGCCATATTTCTCTCCAGGCTGTCATCCCGAGTCACAGCACTCACTCAGCAAGTCGCAGATCTTCTTTTTCTTCTTTCTTACTTTCTTCACCCCCGCATCCCTCCCTCTTTCCTTCATAAGAAGTCATCTGGTTCAGCCACAGTTTATAAGCAGGGCCCATTGTGTAGGTCTGAGGAATAGGACAGGATTGCACCCAGCGTTATATGTTTATTCTTCTCTGGGAAGAACTGGCAGCTTATTTTTTAATGTCTGAAAATCACTTTGACAATGAAAAATGTTGCATTAATGTCAAATGACATTATCGCTTTTAGGGATATTTGTTTTCTGTCTGGTAAAAGGCATATATCTCTGTTCAATGAAAGCCCAAACATCCAAAGCCAGAATTTATCTGTTTCTCTCACATTCAAGAGAAGCAGAGCCTCCTGTATATATACTGGTAATGCTGAAAGAATTGTACTTGATGGTGGGAGGGGGTATTTTTGTTTGTTTGTTTGTTTTGTGGTCCTGACAGGGCCATGAGCATGCTGGGCACCACTGAGCTACATCCTTGGGCCCCTTAGTATTTTGTGTTTATTTATTTAGATATTTATATTTGTGGTACTGGAGATCCACCTAAGGGGCACTGTACCACCAAGCTATTTCTCCAACCCTTTTTATATTTATTTTGTTTTGAGATAGAGCTTGCTGAGGCTAGCCTCTAACTTGCTATCCTTCTGCGTCAGCCTCCAGAGTTGCTGGGACTATAGGCCTATGCCAAGTATCCAGCCCACTTAGTATTTTTTTAAAAAAAATGTTCACCCAAAGAAAGAGGACACTCTAAGGGCATGCGAAAAAGGTTTGGAGAATATTCAGATACTCTTAAACATGGTAAGATAATAAACGAAGTAGGAAGGGCTATGACAAACAACTTAAAGTTTCATCCCGTGCAGAAGGATCAGTGAGCTAGAAGGAATGGAGAAAGAAGTGGTAGGAGGATGTCAGATGGCCTTTTCCCAATCCCATTGCTTGTGAGACAGTTGTCTTCCTTGAAATCAACCTTGAGAATCCCTGGAATCATGAGCCTTAGAAAAGGAGAGACAAGATCCCAAGAAATGAGATGCTCATCGCTGGATTCTGAATGAAAACCCAAACTGACAACACTTGAATCAGGGAAGAAATGTGGCCAATTGGTTAAGAAGATTCAGTTGTAAGCAACAGAAACTAACTGATTTACCAGAGCAAGAGGAACCTCTTGGAAGGATATGAGGTGCCTCAGAGAATTAAAACTGAGTAAGTAAGCCACAAAGAGAACAGGAACTCAGAAAACTTCAGAGACTCAGTTACTGAGAGATTCTGGCTTCTGATGTTATTTTGTCAAGATTCAGATTCTGAGGACAGAAGGTGACGTTGGCCCAGTTTAGATCAAGGAGCAATTGATTACTGGTTTGAGCTATGTGGACAACGGTTCTCTAGAAATTCAGAGAAGGCGGCAGATGGAAGACAGCCTGCCACAGGAAGATGTTGCCGGAAGGGACGTTTAATGGAAGGCTTGAGGGCTGATGTTCAAATGGTGGCTTGAAACCCCAGTGAGCATGGGGCAGAACATTTTGAAGGACAGTCTCAGCAAGACTGCATGCCCTCAGAAAGGGGAAGTTCCCCACAGGAAAATTGAGGACCTGTTACCAGAAAAGGGGGCAAACACTGCGTGACTGAAACACACCTGTCCATTACATGTGTGAGGGCCATGGATAATGAGAATGCTGGGTGGAGATGTTCCAGAAACACTGACCAACCCTTTCTAGATACCCCGAACCTCCCACTTGGAGGACCAGCGGTGCTACTCACCTCTCTGGTGTTCGTGCCTATTTTTAGTCACATTCAGAATCGTATCTGGATGTCTACTTAGGTGGGCCAATTTTACCTCACTTAACTCTAGCCAAAGTGTACAGAGCACTCGTTAGGAACAAGACATCGTGGCAAATGTGAGCAAGTGAAATGTTAGTCCTGTCTGAAGAATGTTGAACTCTTATGAGCTTATGAGCTGGCCAAATTCATGTCCACTACACCAACCCTTTTACCTTTTTATTGTTGTTGTTGTTCATAGTATTCCCTTGACCTTGAAGCCGTGACATCATTTACAACTTGACCTCTTCCTATTTATTTACTGATCAGCTTATCCACTTAGCAGTCCAGCCAAATCCTTCCTCCTCCATGTTTTCTCCAGCCACTTCTGCATTTCTGTCCCGATGCTACCACGTGTCAAAACTCTCCTGTCCTCAAACTTATTTGTCTGTGGCAACTGACTAGCTGAGCCTGCTAACCTGGTTTCTAGCTTCCTTCCGTCTCTCCTCTGTACAGATTCCTAACTCCCACTGCAGTTTCAAACATATTTTCCACCATCTCTAAACCCCCCTCAGCTCCAGGTGCTCTCAGTCTTCTGGTCTTTCAGTTGTGCCATGTTATTCTTGCTTTGATGCAGCTACTCATGTCTTCCTGCTCACCTGGACTGTCCTCCTTTACCTCATCTGTCCACTCAAAGCAGCAGTTTTCAACCTTAGTTGTATATTCTAATCACCTGGAGAGTTTTAAAAATATATATATATCAATGGATATATTTTTTAAAGGACCCAGCCGGTTTAATTAAACTGAAATCGCTGGGGCCCAGTAGTTTCTAGTGTAACTGCTCATGTTTAGAACTACTATTTAAATATCAGGCCTCATGCAAATGCTTCTAAATTTCTCCTGCACATGAGCCCCAACCCCCCTACAGACACCACACCTTCAATTCCCTTCCTTTTTGGACTTCTAAAGAACTACAGTCCCCCTTGTCCAAACTAGCAGCTATTTGTCTACTTTATTGTCTTATTTTGTAGTTGTCTGTGGTATTTACATTATAAGCTCCTTGAGGGAAGGAATAAAAGGCTTATAAGATGAGTGAACTCTTCCTGGTAATGAAATATACACTAGGTGGAGGTACATGCAAGAATGTTCCAGATGACTGCGAGTGGATGGGAGAGTGGAGAGAATAAGGTGTTATGCAGCCCATTGTTTCCCCTTAAAGTTCATGTCTCTTTCTCTCTTTTGGTGCTGCTGGGATTCAGATCCATAGCCTCACACATGCTAAGCAAGTGCTGTGACATCTAGTGTATAAGACAATAAAGTAAGCAAATATCTGCTAGTTTGGACAAGGGGGACGGTAGTTCTCTAGAAGTCCAGGAAGGAAGGGAATTGAAGGTGTGGTGTCTGTGGCGGGTTGGGGCTCCAGCCAACATTCTTACATTGAAGCTCTAATTCCCAGAGCCTCAGCATGTGACAGTATTAGGAGAGAGGGTCTTTAATGAGGTAATTAAGAGGAGAAACTTAGGGTGGTCCTAATCCTGTATGACTGTTGGCTGTGTAAATGGAAATTTGGACTCAGGAGGGATTCCAGGGATGCCCATGCACAGGGACAAGGCCATGTCAGGACAGAGTGAGAAGACACCATCTGCAAACCAACGACAGAGGCCTCAGAAACCAGCCCTGTCCATACCTTGATCTTGGACTTCCAGCCTCCAGAACCGTGAGAAAATAAATTCTCCTGTTTAAGCCACCTAATCACTTTGTTAATGCCCTAGCAATTAATACATGAATAAAAGACATAGACAAATTAAGATTATGAATTTAATGAAAGCAGCCAAAATTATACAAGCTCTGAGCTGTCAGATACCACTCACTAACAGAATCAGGAACCACTTTTAAGATTGTCTACACTGAAGACTGAGTGTAGACAATCTTAAAAGACAACAGTGGTTTATCTACCACATAGGTTGACTTACACAGGTCCTTTCCATGGCTCTCGAGGGGTCTTAGTGATGGATACAGATGGCCCTGTCTTCATCAGGCCACTTGGAAAAGAAAGAGAAGACCTCTAAGAAAGTTAAGACCAATTTGATATTTATAATTTTGTTGGGGTTTTCCAGAGAAACAGAAACAGGATGTGTGTGCATATGTTTGTGTGTGTGTGTGTGTGTGTGTGTGTTGACCATTGTTTCCATGGTGATAGAAAACTGATACAAAACTTACTAAGTCTTGGGACATTAGAGTTGGAGCCCACTATTTAAAGCTCAAAGGAAATTAGTTTTTGAACTCCTAAAAGTTAGCATTACTTTCCATACCAGAGGATAAATCCAAAATTGGAAACATGAATCTCTTATGTAGAGAACCAGTATGGTTAAAAATACTAATACATTTTAGAATGATTTTTATGAATTCATGGATGATTTTTTTTTTAAATTTGGGGTTATTCTATATCTACTTCTAAAAATGACTTGAAATGTCTGGGGATGGGGCTCAGTAGTAGAACACTTGCCTAGCATGTGTGAGGCCCTGCATTTTCTCCCCAGCACCAGACACACAAAAATTAATGATTTTACAAAAATGAATTTAAGTAATGTATAAGGTATGTTTGATGACAGTTTAAAAAACAAATTGGGTGTGGTGGCACATTGCCTATAATCCAGATATGCAAGAGGCTGAGGCAAGAGGATCACAAGATCCAGGTCATCCTGGTCAACTTATTGAGACCCTGTTTCAAAATAAAAGTAAAAAGGACTGGGTATGTGGCTCAGTGGTATAGTGCCCTTGTGTTCAATCCCAATACCACCGCCAGAACAAACAAACAAAAACACGGGGCTGGGGCTGTAGCTCAGTGGTAGTGTGCTTGCTTAGCATGTGTGAAGCACTGGGTTCGATCCTTAGCACCACATAAATATAAGCAAATAAAGGTATAAAAAATACAATAACATCATTAAAAATATTTTAAAAAAAACATTTTTAGCCAGATTTTTGTGTAATTTACTCCTCGTCCTCCACGATTTGTTACCTTTTTCTTTTTTCAGTACTAGGTAGTAAACTGGGGCCCACTCTACCACTGAGCTACGTACCTAACATCTTATTTTTAATCTTGAGACAGTCTAAGTTGCTAGGTGGACCTCAAACTTCTGCCTCAGCCTCTGAATAGCTGGGATTATAGGTATGTGCCACTGAGCCTGCCCTTGTCTAATTATTTCAAGAAATATGGCGCAAATTAAAATATAGCATGAAGCTGGTAGTGTAGCTAAGTGGTGAAACCTCTGCCTGGTACGTGGGAAGAGGCCCTGGGTTTGATCCCCAGAACTGCAAAACGAAATAAACAAATTAGTAGGGATTCTCAGTCCTGGGTGCATGTTAGAATCCCTTGGGGAACTTTTTAAACCATTGATGTCTGAGTGCCATTCCCCAGGAGTCTCACTCAACTGGTACAGGTCAGGCCTGAGCATGAGTAGCTGTGAAAAGTTTCCCAGAAGATTCTAACATGCAGATTAGGCAGAGAAGCACTGAACTATAATTTTAATAGCAACAAAAATTGCACATGTTAATTGATCAGGAGAGCTACATTGTCTCCTGGAATTTATACTGTGAAATTTGTATATGTAGATTATCTTTGTACTTTATAGTTTGGCAGAAAATTCAACAATATTTCTTACAAGACCATATTTTATATTGATTTTTGACCAAAAAGACAGAGAATTTGGTTTTTAAGTTTGAAGGAATTTTTATGGGAGGTCTAAGGAGGTGTCTGATGATATAACCTGATAGAGGAACTGGAATATAAATCACCTACAAATGTAGACGGCACATCTGTCTTTGCAAATCTATGAAATAGCAACAGTCTTAGGGAAGTTGCTGAGAGAACCTACAGCAAAACCTTCAGGTTGAGCTTTCCAGTGAGAAATGGAGATAAAAATTGGACAAAAATAATCTATTTAGTAAAATGAAGATAATTAAATTTTATCTGTCAGACTTGCAGCTGACATTGTAATTTATTTGTAAAAACACCTCTGTATCAACTCATGTTCTGTTTTGCACTATTTACAATTGAGATTTATGAAGAGAATATTCTCGAACACTCTGATCTTCAACATGTTTTGAACAAAAACACATATAGCGTAGGGTTTATTTTAAATTTTAGTTTATTCCTTAGACAATTGTTGGGCAGGAAGTCAATGGCTAATCCACTAATGCTGTGAAATGTCATTTTAGTGGTTTTTGAGCACTTACAATATGGGTTAATACATATAGTACTTTCTGTGCGCCCAGACCTGTTGTAACCATGGTATATTAATTAATTTAATCCTTGCTACAGTGTGTAAGATGAAGGCATTACGACCCCATTTTGTAGATAAGAACATTGATGCATAAAAGGAGTAAGTGGACGACTCAGGGGCACTTGGTTAGTAAGTAGAACGTATCGAAAACTGAAAATGCATTTGACACCAAACTCACCAGTCATCCTAGCTCAGCAACCTATGCTGTCCCCACCCAGGTAACACGGTAACTGACAGTGGTTTATCTCTGTGATGGCGTGGCTGACTGGGAGCTGCCACTCACTGCCACTGTCCATCACTTTGAGAATATCACACCATATATTGCTAGCCTGGGAAAAGCTCAAAATCCCAAAGTGGAAGCATGATTTCTACAAAATGCATATCACTTTTACACCATTGTAAAGTAAAAAAAAATATATATATATATCCTCAGTGCAACCATTATAAATCAGGAACCACTTGTATATATTTGGTGTCAGTCTTGGCTCTTCTTGATGACACAAATGTTCATCCTTCTGATATTATTCTGTGGCTCCAGTGGTTCTATTCATTTTCTCCAAATCCTTTCCCCTGCCAGTCTTCCGATTGAATGTTTCTATCTTTGTGCTCACTGACTTTCCCTTTCCTCATCTCTCCTGAGCACAGTTCTTTTGGATCTGTGGACGCTGATGAAAACCATCCACAATGTTACTGGTCATGCTGTCTTTTAATGCCCACCTACCACAAGGAACATGTGCCCATAAAGGTAGAGCCAGACTACAGGTGGAGGAAGGCAGGTGGGGGCACAGACGAGTCACTTCCTGAGAGCTGCCCAGACCAGGGGCCTTGCCATCCACAGGTCCCACAGATCCCAGCGAGCCAGCCCTCCACCCCCAGCTCCCTGCCCCTGTGATTCACAGCCACTATGAGCAGCAGAGAAAGGAGCAGTGGTTGCCTCGTGGAAAATTCTGCTCCTAGAAAAACCTGTGTGATCATAGTAAACAAGGGGATTGAGGAGGAGGAAGAGTGATGGGAAGAGGGAAGAACAGTGGAATGAATCTCACCGAACTTTCCTAAGCACATGCGTGAATATACCACAGTAAATCCCAACATCAGGTATATCCACAAGATACTAATTAAAAACAACAACAAAAAAAAACCCAAGTATAAATAAATTACAGAAAGATCAGCAGAGGGCAACAGGGGGAGGGAGGGAGGAGGGGGAAAGTACTGGGGACTGAATTAGAGCCAGTTATATTCCATGCTCTTGCAATTATGTCAAAATGTATACTAGTGTCATATATAACTAAAAAGAATGTTAAAAATAATATCCAGATAGAAGAGGAAGGAGGAGGTATGCGAAAAGGGAGGAACTGCAGAATGAAATTGACCAAATTATGCTATGTACATGTATGAATATACATCAGTGAGTTCACCTTTATGTGTGTCTATAAAGCGCTAATTTAAAAACAAGAAATAAATAGAAAGGAAGACCAGTAGAGAAAGGGGGAGAGAGGAGAGGAGGGAAAGAAGGAAGTACTGGGGACTGACCTGGAGCAAATTACATTCCCTTCATGTATCACTGTGGCAAAATGAACCCCACCATTATGTGTAACTATAGTGCGTGAATAAAAACATCAAAAATATTTAGAAAAATACAAAAGATTGAGAACAACCTGTGCACTATTTTCTGTCTCCCTTTTCCTTCCCTTGGAGCTAGTTATCCGTGACAGCCCCCAGGAAAACGCAGCTTCCCTTTTGGGGCGAGGAAGCAGAGAAGTAGGGCCTGTGGTCCTTAAATGCTTCCCCATATGGCGGTCACCTGTTTCAGCAGCAGTTACCCTACCTGAACCTGAACCTGTGGCTTAATGTGGAAAAGAGCAGAGGCAGAGCCCAGCGGAGCTGAAGGAGCAGCAGCGGCAGCTGGAGTTGGTCTCCCCAGAGTATGGGGATTCCCTGGGGGGAGATGCTGTCCCCACCCAGGCTCCGCCCCTGCCTCCCCGCCCCTCTCCGCTCCAGGCTGACTTCCTAAGTGCCACTTTCAGCTCCTCTCAGGGGACTGGCAACTATTTCCGCTGCTTCCCCCAGGTCTATTTTCCCTTCTCCAACTTGCCTCCCACTGCCTAATTACACCCTAGGCATTTCTCCTTCTATCTGCACCTTCTCGGGCCTCTCCTCCTCCTTCCAGGTTGGTGGCTCATAAATATGTCCCCTGAGTATTTCGGGAATGGAACAAGAAGGAAAAGGAAAACCAGAATGCACACCTGGTCACCGCAGAAGCGGCTACCCTCAGCCCCTGGTGGGAACTTCCTTTTCCTCCTGACATTTCACGTTGGCCGCTAAGACCAGAACAAAGGGTCTGGGCTCCAGCTGGGGCCGCAGCAGTGGCGGAGCAGTTGCCTAGTGTGAACGAGGCCTTGGGTTCCGTTCCCAGTGTCTCAAAGAGAAAACATATTTCCGGTTTAGACTCTTTTTTTTTTTTTTTTTTTAATTTTTGGTACCAGGGATTGAACTCAGGGGCACTCGACCACTGAGCCACATCCCCAGCCCTATTTTGTGTTTTATGTAGAGACAGGGTCTCACTGAGCTGCTTAGCGCCTCACCATTGCTGAGGCTGGCTTTGAACTCGCGATTCTCCTGTCTCAGCCTCCCTAAGTGCTGGGATTACAGGTGTGTGCCACCGCGCCCTGCCTCCGGTTTAGACTCTTTATCTTCCCCTGCAACTCTAGCCATGAAGCGTTAGTGAGTTGTGACACCAGGGCAGAGAGTGCAGGATGAGACCTGTGAGACCCCCAGGCTCATACACCTATGGCATCTGTCCACATACTTTCCTCTGTTCCTCTTCAGCTTTCTCAGTGGAACGAATCCTGCTCCTGGACCCCCGTGGCTTCCCTGGAAGGGCAGCCTTGGCTAACTTCCAGCCACGTTGCTTTGATCTTATTTTTTTTTTTCCAGCCACATCCTGCTTCCGTCTCTCACATGATGGAGGGCATCAGCCCTGGGGTTCCCTCCCCAACTGTCAAGCTTTTTCCAGCACTTGGCTTCCAGAGGGCTGTTGGGGGACCTCCTGACCCCCGGAGTCACCTTCAGGTGCTCCTCTCAGCTTTCCTTGGGAAAAACTGTGCCCACGTAACGGTGTTGCCCATTTGCTATTTCTTTCAGGAGAGTGACCCGCCAGCCCTCTTGGCTGTACAAATCTAGCCCAAGTGAGAATTTATGTGCCTGGCATGTAATAGTGGGTATTCAATATGTAATAGTTGAATTTTAATCTGAAAAAAAGAACTCGGAGTTTGGGCAAGAGAGAATTCTGATAAATTTTTTTTAAAAAAAGAATCAATCAGGTATTTATTCAATGATCAGGGCCTTGAGTACTAATTTAAAAACAAGAAATAAAGAGAAAGGAAGACCCGTAGAGAGAGGGGGAGAAAGGAGAGGAGGGAGGGAGACCTCTTCTAGTGTTCACTGTCATGAGAGGTGTCACTAGATAATAAGCCAAGAGCCATCACTGAGCACCCTTCTGAACTTGACCATCCGGGAAGAGAACTTATGAAGTTATAGGGGATTCTGGTATCTTACAGGCTGGTGAATGATATAGTTTGGACCTGGAACACCCCCTAAACCCTACGTGTTAGAGTCTTGGTCCCCAACATGGCACTATTGGGAGATGATGAAACCTTTGTGATGCACTCCTTCGCCACAGGCTCAGAAGCAATGAAGACAATCGGTCATATACTCAAACATCCAAAACTGCGAGCCAAGAATAAACCTTTCCTCTTTGTAAGTTGACCACTTCAGGTACTTGTTATAGTAACAGAACCCCAACTAACAGGGAATTTGGGAGTCTGTTTGCTAGAAGGTGGGCTGGGCGACATAAAGAATCCTGAGAGGAGTCTCACTAACAAGTCCTTATCACTCCCTGGCTGCAGACTCCATCTTTGATTTCATAACCACACAAAATACAGAACGTGACACCACTCCTCACTGTGGTGGTTTACCATCTAAAGTGAGTTCTAAGATCTCAAGTTAAGAGCATGGGTCTGAAACCAAGAAACCTTCCTTTCAGCCCAGGTTCTACAGGTACACAGCCCACCGTGTGACGTTTTTCATAAGTAAATGGGGACAGCTGCATCCTTTGCATGTAAGATTCACAAAGGCAGCACTGTTATTGCCTTCTAAAAAAAAAAAAAAGTAAATAAAAAATCCCAGAGTATACATGCTCAGGCCTCAGGTTCCCTTTCAGATTGTCTGAAATCCATCCATCCATGACCACCTCTGGAAACACACTATTACCTGTTAAACCATCCAGACATTAAATTGTGCAACAGTCTAGGGCCTGAACCTTTGGCTCACATTTTTGTCTTAAATAAAGAAAGGTGGAGTTGAGGGTGTGTAGTGCTTACCTAGCACGCTTAAGACCCTGGATTCCATCTCCAGCACCACAATTAAAAACAAAAAAAAAAATTCTGCTGCCTGCAGTGGTCCCAGGTACTTGGGAAGCTGAGGCAAAAGAACTGCTTGGGCCCAAGAGTTCAAGGCCAGCATGAGCAGCACAGCAAGACCCCAGCTTAAAAGAAGTATTTCAAGTTTCTTCCTATTTTATAATTGTTGACCTTGGGGTGAGGAAATTGCAATTCATATTTATTAACTCTTAGATCCAATGGAAAACGTGCCATGGACTGTTTTTTTATTTTTCAATTAGGAAGCTTAAAGTATTTTCTTAAACTAGTTAAAAATTGTCTGAATACCATACTTTACAAAATATATAAGGCGGAAAAAAATGACCCTCTGCTCTTCCCAAGCTGCTAAGGGATTTACCACAAGATGGCGCCATGCGTGTGGAAGTGAATGAAAAGACTTCCCTTGTTGGCACTCTACTTATGGGTGGGGGCGGGGCACGTGGCACAGGGACGCTGCTGTTTAGATGGAGACAGAAGTCTGACTTGCTTCATAGATTTTTAGTAACTGGGGTCTCCCTCTTGGTTCTTCATATGTGCTGTGCCTTTCTAGTAACATGCTATTGAAAGACCTCCAAGCTGTCACAACATTTAGAAGAGGAGGTGGCTTAGTTCAGTTGGTCTCTGAATGTATTCGTTAAGTTTCTCTTCAGCTCCCAGTGGAATATGGGGAAAGTAACTGGCCAGGTCGGATCTCTGTAGTGTGTGTGTGTGTGTAGTTTTTGTTTTCTGCTGTATTAGGAATCAAACCCAAGGCCTCTAGCATGATAGGTAAATGGCCCCACCATTGAGTTCCGTCCACAGATCTTTATTGTGTTTTGTTTAAGCACCAAACACTTGGTTTCCTTAATTCATCTGTGGGAAGATTGGCAGCAGAACCAGAAAAGTCTGCTTGTGACACCTTTTTTTTTTTTTTTGGTACTGGGGCCTCATGCATGCTCTACCACACTCTACCACAGAGGTCTACCCCTACCCAGTGACACTCATTTCTGAAAATGGAAGTACGAGTCTGAACTCCAAGACAAAGCCATAGCCATTCACTACACACGAGAAATCAAGCCTAATGTTTTCTGCATTGGACGTTCGAATCTTGGATAACTGGATAACTTAGAACTCCAAGGGGTCTGACATGCACCTGGTTTTCAACCCTTGGTCAGATAGCCACCAGAAAGGACATAGCCTTTTCCTTTGTATGTGCACGAATGGAGTGTGGGGCGTGTGTCCCCGAGGTTAAATAGAACCCTAACTAGTACTGCCCTGTTGCCATGTAGCAAGGTAAATATTTGCAAAGCAGCTACTGCTAGTCTGGATTTAGGGCAAGTGTGTGTTGGGTCTGAAACAACGTCTTTGGGGAAGTGAGCTACCCAGCTCTTATCTCCCTCTTGTGGCAGAGTTCACTGAATGTGACACAACCTCCGGAGGTTAGGGAGGCCCACCAGTCCTTATCTTCCTCCCTCAGCTGCCACTGGGGCACTCTGGTGGCCAAGATCCACGAGTCATTTGCAGGAGCCCCGGAGACAGGAAGGTAGGCCTAGTGGTTTCTCTTCCGCATGTACACTCCTCCAGGTGTTCTTCCAGAGGACTACTCCTGATCAGAATGTGTCGAGGTAGACCAGCCAGCTCTGCAAGAAACACTAAAGCATCATGGGATTGCAATGAGGTGGAAAGTTGTATTTTACAGACCTTTACACAAGTAGACTATTCTGGTTGTTTCTTTGTAGCACTGGAGTTAAACCCAGGGCTTTGCATGGCTAGACAAGTGCTCTACCACTGAGCCCCAGCCCCAGCCCCACAGGTGGACTATCTAAGGGTAGGGAGAAACACTGTGCTAAGTGGCTTAAAATGAGGTGAACCACCCTGCCCTGCCCCAACTCTGCTTCCAAGGACATGCTGGACATCCAGCTGCAGAACTTGTTGGCTAAGTGGGAGCGTGGGGCCTGCGGTAAGTCACTCAGGATAAAAGAGAAAAGGCAGAGTTAGACGCTCTGTAGTGGTCTGACAGTTCTCCACCCAGGCTGTCATCTATGCACTCATCAAACACATCTGCAAAGACTGTGGATTTGAAGGAGTGCCCAGCCAGGAGCCTGTCAGGACACTTTGTGTCTTTACCCTGCCCAGGTGAGGGTGAGTCTCTGTGAGGACTCCTCAGAGAGAAGCCAATGAGAGTGGTTCATGTGAAAGGGACAGGGAGCCCACGAAATGGGGCCTGGCTTTTCACACCTGCCTCATTATCTCTCTCCTCAGGACGATAATGGTAGCCATTCATCCTGAATTGGCAAGAACTGCCTGCCTGATTTTTTAATATGCCTATCCCTTTTGTTCAGGAAAATATATTCTTACTTGTCTTGTCTCCTGATTTTGGGCTCAGAAAATGAGCACAAGCTTGAGATCTTTGAATTCAGCAGTTCTCTCTGCTACATGCAGTAGGAAATCCCCTACCAGATGATCAGAGGTAGAACACTTGGCCAAAGGCCAGGGACTGGAAATTGCTTGTGTCAACCCCAATGGAACGCCATTTTTGATGTTTAAATGACTTCGTAAGTGGGAAAGAAGATGAGATGGATCCAAGTCCAGGCTCAATGCAAGCAGCTATTTTCAGAGAACTTTGAGTTATTCAAGAAGGGGCCTCTCAAAGTGGGAAAAAGAAATTCAGTCTTTTGACTAGAGTTTTGCTGCTTGGATCTGGAATTGGCATGCCTTCTGGGTTCCCCTTTCTTATATGCTATTTCTCTCCCTTTCTTAAATTCCTTTCTTGTTTTGCCGAAGTAGTTTCTCGAGTAGTTTTTTCAAGAACAATGGTGGAAACCTGTATTCTCACCATGTCACGTGATTGATCATTTGAGGGGGTAGAAAACTTTAAATTAAAAAATCATTTCCCATAAAAATTGTGAACATAGTGTGTCATCATCTTAGAGCATCATTATTTTAAATTTTAAATCTTTAAATAAATGTTTTCTTTCAGCCATCTCTCCACCCTCTTCACTTAAGCAAAGCAGTCCCTTGTGGCAAGGTGGAGTAACCACTTTTCCTCAGAACGCCCTCTGAGAACACAGCATCCACCTCAAGAGGATCAAGGGGATCACACTCAGGGTGAGAAGCCATTAATCCTCAGTGTGAGGAACTGGAAGTTGGGCCTTTTATGCAATTTGTGACTCACTGCCCCACAGCCTAAAAGATTAATTTGCTCCTTTTGGGCGGAACCTCAGCTGGATGGCTAAAATCTAATGCCTTGACATTATTGTAACAAACCAGGCAACCACATATTTCTGACTAGGTTCCAGTAAATGAAACACCTGTATAGTAAATTGTCAACTTTCAGGTCATTAAAAAAACCACCACAACAGAAAACTGCCAGCAACTTGTTTTGAGTCACTCGGTAGAAGGGAAAGACAGTGAGTTATGCATTAACCCAAGGGAGAACTTGCTAACAGTTGAAGCCAACTGAAAGAGGGATAAACTGCCATGGTTATTCTTGGTGGAGATGTTGTAAATCAGACTCAGGAACCTAGTGGAGATGAGAAGGCATGATCTTTCAGTTGTTTTTCAACCATGAAAATTTATGTTTGCAAAACTAGAACAGAGAAATGATCAATGTATACTAAATAAAATGTTTGTGGACTTCTTTGAGCTGCAGCCACAAAGATGAGTGGCATCAATGATTTTTTTTCTTTAATATGGGTTCATGCTAGGCAGGTTTTAGACTCAACTACCCTTAGCTACTTATATTGAAAAATAAAATATGGTCTTCTACAGTGGCTGAGTTTAAAGTGGGTCTCAACCACTTTACTGCTTGAAGTAGTTATTCTCACCATCACGAACTTGGGATCCTGTGGAAATAACCAACACACGGAGGACAGGGAACAGTTAAAAGGCAAATCCTTCTTTTTTTTTTTTTTTTTGTACTGGTGATTGAACCCAGGGGCACTTTATCACTGAGATATGTCCCCGGCCATTTTAATTTTTTATTTTGATTCAGGGACTTGCTGAGTTGCTCAGGGCCTAATAAATTGCTGATGCTGGCTTCAAACTTGCAATCCTCCTGCTTTAGCCTCCCTTGCGGGGGTTATAGGCATGAGCTACTCTGCTCAGCAGGTGAAGCTCTACCTAATCATCTTGATTAGGCACAGATAGAGGGGGTTTGAATAATAGGAAAGAGGTTTCTAGGCAACACTTGGCCTAGAAAATGTGGCTTTTCTTATCTGTGAGGCTGAAGAAGGCATCCCAGAGCCTGGTCTATCTCCCATGGCTCCTTTGTCGACTTGGATGTACAGGTAGGAACAGACTCAACAGAGACAAAGTTGGTGGCACCATTAATGCAGTTATACAGCTTGAAAATATGGGGCCTTTCAGTTAGAATCTGAGATCGCAGCCAAGCGTGGTGGCGCATGCCTGTTATCCCAGCAGCTCAGGAGGCTGAGACAGGAGGATTGTGAGTTCAAAGCCAGCCTCAGCAACTTAGCGGGGCCCTAAGCAACTCAGTGAGATCCTGTCTCTAAATAAAATAAAATGAAAGGCTGGGGGTGTGGCTCAGTGTTTAAGTTCTCCTGTGTTCAATCCCTGGTACAAAAAAAAAAATTTAGAGGTCACCCCATAGGAGCATAACAGTTAATAACAGGAAGTGACTAGCCTCTGGGCCAGCTGACAGTGTATGAGAGTTACAGTCAAGGACGACAAATGAGGAAGGGAACTGGTGGCAGATGGCTCTAGCCTCTTTTGATTTCTGAATCAAAAAAGGAACCTCATGATCTGATAGAGGAGGTTTTTTTGCTATATAAATTTATTTTTATTTATGAAAATATCACAAGTTAAAAAAAAAGGTATCCATACTCTTACCAACCTAACACAACTTCATTATGCTTGCTTGATACCTTCCGGGTGCTCTGCAGTCAGATAGTAGATGGCTTTTTACCATCCAATAATTTTTATAATTGGGTATTTTTTTGTATTTGATAAACCATGGGCATTTGGCTAAGTATTCTACCAACTTTTGTTTCAGATTTTTAACTTCATATTATGGCTAAATGGTATTTCATCAAGTGGCAGGATTAATAATGTCTAACGTGTACTATCTTATATGCTAAGCAGAATGTTTTGTGTTCCCATGTATCATCTCATTTAATGCTCTACCCTTTTTTGGCATAGGTGATAATATTCTCCCTGTTTCAGATGTGGATTTCAGAGAGCCATTAGTAAGGTAGCCTGTGGCTGGCAGAGGTGGATTTCAAACCATTTGGTTAGGTTCTGAGCTCTTAACCAAACTGCCTAATCATTCCTTTCCATTTGTACATTACGACTGCTGCCCCTTTTCTTTTGTTATAATGAACCCTAAAAGCAACATCATCATCCACAGGCTGGATGCAATGTAGTGTTGTTGACTCTGTAAACAACAGAATCAGACTACAAACATTTTTGTGTGTGTTTAAAAAAAAATTTTTTTTTTTGGCACCGGGGATTGAACCTAGGGGTGCTTAACCACTGAGCTACATCTCCAGCCCTTTTTTTGTACTTTATTTAAAGACAGAGTCTCACTGAGTTGCTTAGGGCCTTGCTAAGTTGCTGAGGCTGGCTTTGAACTGTGATCCTCCTGCCTCAGCCTCCCGAGCTGTTTAGGATTACAAGTGTGTGCCATCACGCCTGGCTTGTTTTACATTTTTTTCTTTTGTTATTTGTTTATTTACCTTTTGGTGCTGGGGTGAACCCAGGACCTTGCACACATACACAGGGAGTGAACATTTTGATGACTGTTAATGTCCTGTACCAATTGATTTTGAAAAGAATTATGCCAATTGATGATTTACAAATCATATGTAATTATACATTAGCTCCTTTCTCCATCTGTAAACTACATCCTTGCCAGTATTAGTTATGTTGAGTAAAATTTTTGTTTTGTTAATTTAGTAGCAAAACAAAAACTTAATACTTTAACTTCTTTTATTATCAGGACCAATGAATATGATTTCATGTATTTATCTACTGGCTATGCCTTTGAATCATAGATCTATGTCTTTTTCCTGCTCTTCCACTGCAGACATTAAAAAAAAAAATCAGTTGGTAAGGACTTTTCTCAAAAATATTAACTGTTAGTTTTTGTTCAAATATTTTTCTGGTCTGTTTGCATTTTAATCTTTGTTTTCATTTTTGGCAAAGTTTTAATACATCATATAGTCAGATCTGCCATTTCTTGTTTTTTATTTAATACACTGCTGTGGACAATAGTTATTCCTCCAACCTCTTCTGCAGATATTGCAAAAAATATTTAAATCTGTTTTCCTGTAGTCTTTCTATTTGATTAAGCAATTCTACCTGGAGGCTGTGGATCTAGCTTAATGATAGAGCTCATGTTTAGCCTATCAAGACCATGGGTTCACAAAGGCCGAATGTTCTCTCTGATTAGTGGCTGCTGATCCATAATGGGAGTTGGGGTGAGGAGCATGGGAGACATGGAGGAACTCTAGATAGGGCAAAGGGAGGGAGGGGAAAGGAGGGGGTGTCGGGGTAGCAATGATGGTGGAATGAGATGGACATCACTATCCTAGGGACATGTATGAAGACACAAATGGTGTGACTCTACCTTGTTTACAACCAGAGAAATGAAAAATTGTGCTCCATATGTGTACTGTGACTTAAAATATATTCTGCTATTTTAAAAAATAAAAATAAATTTTTTAAAAAAGACCCTGGGTTCAATCTGCAGCTACTATTCTCTGTCCATGTCCTCCTCTCCCACTCATACCTCTGCTCACTCCAGTTTGTCTTCCATCCTAATTACACCAACAAAATCTCCCCCCGCCCCTCCTCACCATTGTGCTCAGTGTTCTTAAATCCCGCGGATGAGATGAGTTCCTGACTTCTCAGCAGCTTCCCAGAGAGAAGAGTCCCAGCCCAATGAGGAGCCGTGATGCAGAATACACAGAGGTGGGGTTCAGCCAGTCAGCTTTGCCAACACAGCCTAGGACTAATAAAGAGACCTGGACAAATCTCTTTGTATTCTTTTCCAGTATTTTGCAAATAGAGGTACAGTTTTTTACATGGTGAAATGCACAGACGTTAGTGTACAGTCAATGAGTTTACATATTTACATATGTATACACTCCTGTAACCGCAATCCTAATCAAGATCAATAGCTTTCCACCAACCCAGGAAGTTCCTTCATACCCATTTCCAGCCATGGTTGTCCAGTAGAGGAAACCAATGTTGTGTTCTGATTTCTATCATTTTATCATTCTATATCATTTTAGCCTATTTTGGAATTTCATATAAGCAGAATAACTTAAGTATTTACTTTTTTGTGCTTGGTATCTTTTCTCAAACATAATGCTTTTGAGAACTATGCATGTTGTTCAATCTATTAGTAACTTATTTTTTATTGCTAGATAGTATTACATTTTATTCATATGTCAAAATTTGTTTCATCATCTGTTGATGGACATTTGGATTGTTTCTATTTGGGGACTATTGTGAATAAAGCTAACATAAATGGTGGTTGCAGGAAAGGAATATGATTTCTTTTCCTTTAGTTACATTCTCTGGAGGAAAATTGGTAGATCATGTAATAGTTGCACAATTTACTAATTTTATTTTACTTATTTTGTAGATGTATTTTCAACCTTATGAAAAACTGCTAAGCTGTTATTCAAGGTGGTAGTACCATTTCACACTCCACTAACATTGTAAGAAAATTCCAATTGCTCCACCTCCTTGTCAGCATTTAATATTGTCTCTCTTAAATTTTAACCATTCATAGGTGAGAAGTAGCATGTAACTCTGATTTTAATTTGCATTTGCCCTGCTGACTAATGATTTTGAGCACTTTTTTGAGACTTATGGGCTATTTGTATATAGTATCTTCTTTTATGAAATGTCTGTTAAAATCAGCCCATTTAAAAATTGAGTTTTTTTAAAAATATATATATTATTTAGTTGTAGATAGAGACAATGTCTTTATTTTATTGCTTTGTATGTGGTGCTGAGGATCAAACCCAGGGCCTCACGCATGCGAGGCAAGCGCTGTACCACTGAGCTACAAGCCCAGCCCCTAAAAATTGAGTTTTTAAAAAAATTTTTTATCTGAAGTACTTTATATATTCTGGATAGAAGACCTTGGTAGGTATATGTATTGCATAATTCTCCCAGACTGTGGCTTGCCTCTTCAGTTTCTTAATACTATCCTTTGAACAGAATTATTTTATTTTATTTTATTTTATTTTATTTTATTTTTTTGGCACCGGGGATTGAACTCAGGGGCTTTCAACCACTGAGCCACACCCCAGCCCTATTTTGTATTTTATGTAGAGACAGGGTCTCGCTGAGTTGCTTAGCGCCTCGCCATTGATGAGGCTGGCTTTGAACTCGCGATTCTCCTGTTTCAGCCTCCCTAAGTGCTGGGATTACAGGCTTGCGCCACCGCGCCCGGCTTGAACAGAATTATTTTAAATTTGATTGTTTATCAATCATTTATTTCATGGTTAACACTTTTTGTATGCTAAGAAATTGTTGCCAACCTAAGGTCACAAATGTTCCCTTATGCTTTCTTTTGGAGGAGTCTTAATTTTAACTTTTACTTTTAGGTCTGAGATCCGTCTCAAATATTCATGTATGATGTAAAGTAAGGGCAAGGTACATTTTTTTTCCCATATGGATATTTAATAGTTCCAGCATAATTCATCAAAATGAATTTCCCCATTTAATCACTGAGGCACCTTTGTTGAAAATCAGTAAACTACATTTTATACACCACCCCGTGGCCACACACAATTTCTAGACTCCCTATTGTGTTCTGTTGAGTTATTTGTCTCTATTTGTACCATACATACTGTCTTTATAAGTAAGTCCTAAAACTGAGGAGTTTAAATCTTCCAACCTGGTACTTTTTAAATTCAAGATCATTTTGGCTGTTTTCATATTTAGAATCAGCTTGCTAATTTGTACTAAAATAGCTTGGAGGAACTTTTTTTTTTTTTTCTGTTTTGGGTAGTGGGGATTGAACTCAGGGGCACTCGATACTGAGCCACATCCCCAGTACTATTTTGTATTTTATTTAGAGACAAGATCTCACTGAGTTGCTTAGTGCCTTGCTTTTGCTGAGACTGGCTTTGAATGGGCAGCCCTCCTGCCTCAGCCTTCCAAGCCACAGGGATTCCAGGTGTGTGCCACCATACCTGGTGCTTGGGAGGATTTTGACTGGGTTCATGTTGAATTTATGAGCCACTTTGGGGATTGACATCTTCACAAAGTGAGTCTTTGGATTTTTTTTTTGTACTTGGAATTGAACCCAAGGGTACTTTACAACTAAGTCACATTCCTAGTTCTTTTTATTTTTTTGAGACAGTCTTCCTAAGTTGCCAAGGCTAGGCCATCATGCTGAGTCTCCTGACTTATAAATATGGCACATCTTTCCATGTATTCAGGGATTTCTAAATTCTTCTCAACAGTGTTTTGCACTTTTAAGGTAGAGATTTTGACTATCTTTTATGTATGTCTAAATAAGTCATGGTTATACTAATATATTGTACTAATATATTATTGTAATAATATTTTTCTTAAATTTTATTTGCTGATAGCATACAGAAATACAATGACTTTTTAAAAAAATGTACTCCACAGGTCTTGTGATCTTGCTAAATTAGCTTATTCATTGTAATGGATTTTTTTCTTGCAAATTCCTTAGGGTATTTTGCGTAAACAACTCTACCATCAATGAACAATGGCAACTTTACTTCTTTTTCAAGCTTTTTACCATTAATTACTTAAATTGCCATATTGTGTAGGCTAAAAACTGCAGTACAGTGTTGAAGTGGTAAAAGCAGGCATTTTTACCTTGTTCTCAGTCTTAGACCATATTCAATATCTCAATGTCAATTATGATGTTTGAATAATGAGTGGAATTTGTTGAATGTTTTTTCTTCATCCACAGAGATGACCATATGATTTTTCTTATTTATTCTGCTAATATGGTGAAATATATTTATTGATTACCAAATGTTAAAACAATCTTGCACTGTTGGAATAAACATTACTAGGTTTTTTTTTTTTTTTTTGTACCGGGGATTGAACTCAGGGGCACTCGACCCCTGAGCCACATCCCCATCCCTATTTTGTGTTTTATGTAGAGACAGGGTCTCATTGAGTTGCTTAGCACTTAGCACCTCACTGTTGCTGAGGCTGGCTTTGAACTTGCAATTCTCCTGTCTCAGCCTCCCTAAGTGCTGGGATTACAGGCTTGAGCCACCGCGCCCAGCTTAAACGTTACTAGGTTTTGATATATTGTCACAAATATTTTTTGCTTTACTAATACCCTGTTAATATTTCCATCTTTGTTCTTGAGGGATATTGGTGTGCACTTTTAATTTGGAATGTCCTTTTTTGGATTTTATGAGGCTAATATAACCTTGTCATCCATTCTCTAGCCTCTAAAGCCAGTTGGCAAAGATTTCTGCCTCTTCACTTTCCTGGAAGAGTTTGTGTGAGATTGACGCTATTTCTTCCTCAAATGTTTGATTGAATTTACCAGTGAAGGGGTACCTTGGTCTAGAATTTTCTTGAAGAGAAAAATTTTAATTACATATTCAATTTCTTTAATAAATATCAAATTATTCAGATTTTCTATCTTCTTTTGTCAATTTCGATAAATAGGGCTTTTCAAGGAATTTATCTATTTTATCTCTTTTCCAATTTTTTTGGCAAAAAGTTTCTTTCCATAATTTTCCCTTCTTTTTTCTTTTTTTTTTTTTTTTATGGTTCTAGGGCCCGAACCCAGAGCATCATGCTTGCTATGCAAGTACTTTACCCTGGACTGCATCCCTAAGCCCCTATTTTTCTTTTATTGTCTGTAAGATATATAATATACCCTCTCTGTTTCTTGATGTTTGTAATTTGTATTATTTTCTTCTTTTCCCCTGGACCCCTTTGGATAAGGGATTATCAATTTTTTAAGTCCTTTCAAAGAAGCAACTCTGGGATTTGTTGCTTTTCTTTGCTATTAGGTTTTTAATTTCACTGATCTTCACGGTGACCTTCTGTATGTTTTCCTTCTTTGTATTTTGGGTTTAATTTGCTCTTTTTTACCTTATTAAAATGTAAACAGATAATTGATTCTTTCCTTTCTAATGTAAGTATTAAAGTTATAATTTTACTTTAAGTACTGCTTTGAAAATACCTCACAATTTTCATGTTTTCCTAGTAACAGTCAATTCCATTTTCCCTCATTTCCCCCTCTGATTTCTTCTTTTATGCATTTAGAAATACGTTTCTTCCTTTGTTTGTTTCTTTTATTTATTTATTTTTTGGGCCATGCTGGGGATCAAACTCAGGGCCTCACATGTGCTAGGCATGTGCTCTACCACTGAGCTACACTCCCAGCCCTGAGAAATGCCTTGCTTAATTTCCAAATATCTGGGAATTTTCTACAACACTGTCCAAAGGCACTTTCCATGATGATAAAAATCTTCCTTTGTGCTATCTAAAATAGTAGCTACTAGCCACTTGTAGCTGTTGTACACTTGAAGTGTGGCTAATGTCACTGAAGAACTGAATTTACAATTCTAATTAATTTTAATTTAAATAGCCACAGGTGGTCAGAGGTTATCACACAGAGCACATAGTTCTAGATACTTTAATGGCTATTGATTTCTAATTTAATTCTGTTTGGTCAAGGAACACATTTCATATGATCTTAACTCTTTTTTTTTAATTTTTTTTTGTAGTTGTAGATGAACAGCATGCCTTTATTTGTTTCATCATTGTGGTGCTCAGGTTCGAACCCAGTGCCTCGCACATGCGGGGTAAGCGCTCTACCACTGAGCCCCAGCCCCAGCCCTGATCTTAACTCATATACATTGAATACGATTTCCTTCATTGCACAATATATTGTCTCAGTCTAGTTTCTATATGCAGTTGGAAAACTGAGTCTTCTATGATTGTGTTGTGTTCTAGGAATGTTTGTTAGGTCAATTAGGTTGAGTATTTTTCAAATCTTTATGTATGTGTGTGTGTGTGTGTATATACTTATATATATATATATATATATATATATATAAATTTGGTTGTAGATGGGCACAATACCTTTATTTTATTGATTTGTTTTTATGTGGTACTAAGGATTGAACCTAGTGCCTCATGCATGCGAGATACAACCACTGAGCTACTGAGTAATCATGCTTTGACTGGGTTCATGTTCAAATCAGCCTGGTTCAAATCATTTTTATTGGTAGTTTATTTGTTCTATCAATTACCAAATAGAGATGTCAACGTTTTTAGGGATGATCATGAATTTCTCAAATTCTTCTTTTAGTTCTGTTGATTTTTGCTTCATATTTTGAAGCTTGGTTATTAAGTACATAAATATCTAGGGCTACCTTATCTTCTTGATGTTTTTGCTTTATCATTATTAAATGTCCCTCTTATCTTTGGTAATACTCATGACTTGAAATCTACTTTGAGTAATATTAATATGGTTCTACCAATGTTTTCTGGCCTTCATCATTCCTGATGAGAAATCAGCTGTCTATCTTATCCTTTTTCCTTCATGTAATGTGTCTAATTATTTACCTACTCTGACTACTTCCAAGATATTTACTTTATCATTGGTTTTCAACAGTTTGGGTATAATATGCCTACATTTGGTTTTCCTTGAACTTAGACTGCTTGAGGTTTGCTGAGTTTCTTAGATCAATACATTGCTGTTTTCAAAATTCATATTTGGAAATGTTAAGTCTGTGTTTACTGAAGCATGATTACTCCATGATTTTCACTCTTCTCTCCTTTGTGACTCCAGTTACATTTGTGTTAGACTGCTTGTGACAAACCTACAGGTCAGGGAGCCTCTGTTTACTAATTTTTAAATTTTTGTTCTTTTTTTGTTGCTTAATTTAGAAAAATTTACCTGTCTTTATGTTCATGAAATTTCTTCTGCTGTGACCAATTTCATACTATCATGGGATGAAATTCTAATTTCAGATATATTTTTCAGTCCTGAGATTTCCATTTGATTCTTTTTTAAGACTTTCTTAAAATTCATTATTTGTTTAGCTTTTGTACCTACCTTGTCCTTGACAATCTTTAATTTGTTTACTAATTCCAACAAAAAAATTCTCCTGCTGGTTTGCTTTTATTGGAGGTACGCTTTTTTGCTGCCCTGTCCTTTGTTTGGTAACTAACTTTTTTATTTTCTTTGCACTGCTGGGAATTGAACCCAGTACCTTAGGCATACTAGGCAAGTGCTCTACCACCAAATGAACCCCCAAGCACTGCCCTGCATGGTAACTTATATTTTCTCTAAGCTTATGACTTCAAAGTTTGATTGTATACAAATATGGGTAGCAGACCTGTTTGTTTTCTTTTCTTTTTTTACATTATACAATTCAGTGATTTTTGAAAGTTGTAAAATCTGGATTCCAATCCCAGCTCTGCTTCTCACTGGCTCTAAAGTCTTGGACAAGTTACTTAACTTTTGTGAGCCTCAAAAATGTCCTTATGTTCAAGAGGAAGGAATTAAAGTAGGGGTCCTCCAGGTCCAAGATTCTGAGATTTTATGATTACAAGGTGTTTGCTCAGTGCATACTGGTACTAGGACTCAAACACAGGTTCTGGGGATCAAATTTTAGTTATTTGACCTCAGAAAGTTCTGTAGAATATGCCCTGAAACTCTAAGCAGTTTTACCTGGATGATTTTCATTTCCAATGTAGCCAACCAAACACAAATAACACACCCAGAAGACCTTCATCTTTGAGATCCTTTTTGTCTCCATCTCTCTCTTTCAAGAGGAAGTTACCTTTGAACAGGAAAGAGCATCTGTACAGAGATCATCACAGACCAAGTCCCATGCCAATGAAAATCGGTAGCACCAGGAGTTCATCACTAATGCAAAGCTTTGGCTCCACTGCAGACCTAATAAATCAGAACTCTAGGGTGGGGCCTGGCATCATGTGTTCTAGCAAGCTCTCCAGGTCTCCAAGTGATGATGATGCATGCTTAATTTTGAGAACCACTGGTATAAGGTAGCATTGCAGAACAGAGCAGGAACACAGGACAATTGGAAACAAAACCATATACAGTAATTTTTTTGTTTTGTTTTTAGTTTACTTTCAAAAATAGAAATCAGAGTTGTGGGGTGTAGCTCAGTTGTACAGTGCTTGCCTAGTATGTGCAAGGCCCTGGATACCAACCCAAGCAGAAGGAGAAGGATGGGAAAGAAAAGAAAAAAATAAAGCGAGAGGAGGAGGAAGAGAAGGAGGAGAAGGAGAAGGAAGGGAAAAGGAAGGAGACCAGAGACTGTTTTAGTCTTTGGAAAATACTCAAAAGTGAGTGCAGGACTAGCAGTGGCTCTCAGTGTGGAGCACATGTTTAGCACACATGAGGGCCTGGGTTCTATACCCAGCATCAGAAAGAAAAAGAAAAGTAATCAGATAATCATTAGGTGGGGTTTTGGTGGGGGTTGGGAGCTGGGACCCTGCACCTTGTGCAATGCTGAGTTCACACTCTGCCACTGAGTTATACCCTGGGTGTACCCTAGGCTATACCCTAGGCTGTTTTGTGGAGAAGTAAGTCAAGAACCACATGGTCTAGAGGTCAGAGGGTTTTCCTCCAAGCTATTTCACTATAAACCAAGTAGCTTCTTTGTCCTGTTTGTTCAGAAGCCCCTCAAGAGGGCTACCTTGCAACTGCTTGGGTTTCTGTATGGACAGGGGTGCGATTGCAAACATTTGGATTAAAGAAAACAGGAAGACTGGTTAATGGTTGGGTGAAAAAGAGTGTTTGGATGGTTGAAAACCACAGAGTTTTGGTAAAACGGAATGCAGGCTTGTCCAGGAGCTGGAGAACACACTCTCCTACATTGGTTAGTTTCCTCAGGGTTACCATCCTTGAAATCTTGCTGAAGAATGTTGAAGAATTTTGTTAGTTGGTAGGACATTGCATTCATTGTATCACTCTTCCTCAATTCCTCTCTCTTGCCCTCCTTGTGAAAGCTACTTTTTCTACAGCCTGAGGCCTGGGACCTTCCTTAACCTAAATCCCAACCTCATTTCTAAATTCCTTTTTTTTTTTTCAGTGTCAGTGTGGGGCATTGAACCCAAGGCCTTCTGCATGGTGGACAAGTGCTCTATCCCTGAGCCAGACTTGAGTTGTTGACTCTAAATTGGTACCCATCTAACCTGTGCCTCACCTCTCCCAGATCACACCACTCTCTTGCTCACCACCATGCCTCTGCCCAGCCTGATGCCTGACTTAGGTGCCTTTCCGATCCCACTGTGAAATGCCCATCTTCCTTGATCTAGCACCTTCTCTTGTGATATTGGTTCACACCTGACTCAATTTCTCCAGTTCCCCCAGCATTTGTGGGCTCTGCCACCAAATTGGTGACTAAATATATACAGGCTTGCATTTGTTACTAGTTAGTTCTCCATCTGGCTAATTAGTTCTGTAAGAGAAGGCAACTTCATGGGGCTGGGATTGTAGCTCAGCGGTAGAGCGCTTGCCTCGCATGCGTGAGACCCTGGGTTCGATCCTCAGCACCACATACAAAGCAATAAAATAAAGACATCGTGTCCATCAACAACTAAAAAAAATTAAAAAAAAAAAAAAAAAAAAAAGAGAGAAGGCAACTTCAGATCATCCTCGTTGGGATTCTCTACAACAGCTGGCACCGGTTTGGGTGCAAGACTTTGCTGAGCACCAGAAAATGTCCTCTGAGTCTCAGTGGCTCCAGATGTACCCACCAGTGCCCTGAGAGAAGGTTCACCACAGAGGAAATGCTACCCTACTGAACTGTACACTTAAACATGGTTAAGATGGTAAATTTTCATGTAGGATTTTAAAAAAATTAAAATATAAGAAAATGTCTGAAAAGTTAGACAGGAAAGATAAGGGGAAGGGAGCACAAAGATTTGAAAAGTAAATGCTTACGTGTTAAGTAAGAGCAATAGAAGTACCTAGATCCAGCATATAACCTGTAGCAAGAGCTCACCTTTATCTCATTCATTTTCTCTTTCTTTTTCTCCCCTTCTTCTCTCATTTTGATTCATGGAACTTTCTAGAAGATTAGATAATCCTAAGATGAGCAGAGATAAGTGAAGTCAGTCACAGGTTGTTCTGGCCACTCCTTTTCTTTGCCACAATAGTTACCGCATTCCAAGTAGCTTGGAGTTCTTGATTTCACCAGTGCTAAGTCATGCTTCAGGCCCAAGGTTAATGGAAAGGGGGAGAATTAATTCATTAATGAATAAGTTGGGTCAGAGCCAGCCCTTTGTTTATGCTGAACTATGCTTTGGACTTAGAAGTTCTTCCAAAAAAAGAAAAAAAAGAAAAACCTGCTACAATGCCATTCGATGTGAGACTGTACCATTAACTGGAAACAAAAGAATCTTTGCTGTTTCTCCACTCTGTCAGTGGCCATGAGCATGAGTGCTTTTTCTTCAAACCTGCACACACTGGGTGTTCCGTGAGGCTTAGGTTGTAGGTTATAATCATTAATATCACAATGGCTAATGTTTTATATCAGGGTTGACATTTTATAACCTCTTCTATCTGAAGCATCTCATGTGGTCCTGACACACAGCATTTAAATGCAGTCCTGGCCCACCTTGTGAAGTTCAGGGAGGATGAGTACTGGCCTAGAAATTCATAGTTAGTCAGTCATTTGTCTGAAGTGGGAGAAGGAATGAAAGAACCAGGATTTGAAAACTGGGCTGTCAAGTACCCAGGACAAGAGGTGGTGTGGTGGTTACGGATGCTTTCCAGATGCACTACCAAAGCCAAAAAGAATTTTTGCTTGTGGAAGAGACCTAAACATACGGAACCCTACTTGATTCTGATTTGTTTGATATTGCTCACCCATTATGCTATACTGTTCTTAGGGAACTTAGAAGGCCATGCCTATTACTATACACTGTGGGGTGGTTTTTGTAATTCTGGTAAGTGGTTGATCATTTGGAGTGAAGGCCTATCACAACACCCAAAGGAAGCTCACTACTGAGAGAGTGTGTCAGTCAGCTTTCTTTTATTGTAAGCAAATACTGGGGATAATCAACTTAATAAGAAGAAAGGTTTACTTTGGCTCACAGCTTTGCCTTACTACTGTCCATGTCAATTGGCCTTGTTCTTTTGGGGTCTGGAGTAAAACATCACATCCTGGAGGGAAAGCAAAGCACTTACCTCATATCCTGGATGCAAAAGAGAGGAAGCAGAGAGACCAGAATCCCACAACCCACTTCAAGAACACACCCCCAATAACCTAACTTTCTCCCACTATGTCCCGTCTCTTAAAGGTTCCACCACATCCCAAAATAGCACCAAGCACAAGACTAGGCCTTTTACATATGGTCCCTTGAGGGATATTTCTGATCCAAACTATAGTAGAGGGCCTCCCTGGCTCTATGGTGGAAGGCCAAGGATGTGGGCAACAGGGATGAGCTCTGACCTTGAACTAGCTTAGCTACATGGGGATTATGGTAAGAAGCAGCTCAGTTTGTAGCCATTCTGGTGATGGAGCTGGGCTCAGTGGACAAGGACCTCCGAATGGTAGTTCTACTCTTTTCCACTGGGCAAGGAACAGGCTGCAAGGACCAGGGACAACAATATTGCTATCACCAAAGACCTTCAATGTCTTCTACCTCTGAGTTATTCCCTCCTTCTTTGGTCCTGCCCTTATAGGATGGAAAAAGAAAAATCTCTTTCACAAACCCTGCTTTTGTGAAACCTGTTCCTAGGTGACATGTACAATGACAAAATGCCTGTTTCCCCATTTGTGACAGAGGTTAATACATCCTTACCACGGCACTCCAATAGCCCTTCCATCTGAAACTGCCTTCTCCTTAACTCTCACCTTTCACATTGTCCCTGTGGGAACAGTACACTTGTTTACAGTGGGTACTTGAGTTTTGCCCATTACCAGTTTCATCCTTTTTTTTAAATTTGTTCTAATTAGTTATACATGACAGTAGAATGCACTCTGACATATCATACGTAAATGGAGTATAACTTCTCGTTCTTCTGGTTGTACATGGTGTAGAATTACACTGGTCGTGTAATCATGTATGCATATAGGGTAGTAATGTCTGATTCATTCTACTATCCTTCCTATCTCCATATCCCATCCCCTCCCTTCAGTCTCCTCTGTCTAATCCATAGTACCTATATTCTTCCCTAGCCCCACCCCTCATTGTGAATTAGCATCCACATATGAAAGAGAACATTCAGTCTTTGTTTTTTTTGGGAGATTGGCTTATTTCACTTAGCACAATAGTCTCCAGCTTCATCCATTTACCTGAAAATATCATAATTTCATTCTTCTTTATGGCTAAGTAATATTCCATGATGTATATATACCATCTTTTCTTTATCCTTTCATCTGTTGAAGGATACTTAGGTTGGTTCCATAGGTTAGCTCTTGTGAATTGAGCTGCTATAAATATTAATGTGGCTGGATCACTGTAGCATGCTGATTTTAAGTCCTTTGGGTATATGCCAAAGGATGGAATAACTGGGTCAAATAGTGGTTCTATTTCAAGTTTTCTGAGGAATCTTCATACTGCTTTCAAGAGTGGTTGCACCCATTTGCAGTCCCACCAGCAATGTATGAGTGAACCTTTTTCCCTACATCCTCACCAACATTTACTGTTACTTGTGTTTATGACAATTGCCATTCTGACTGGCATGAGATCAAATCTCAGTGCAGTTTTGATTTGTATTTCTCTAATTGCTAGAGATGTTGAATATTTTTTCATATATGTATTGACTGTTCATATTTCTTCTTCTATGAAGTGCCTGTTCAGTTCCTTTGCCCACTTACTGATTGGGCTATTTGTGGGATTTTTTCTGTGTTAAGTTTTTTGAGTTCTATATATATCCTGGAGATTAATGCTCCATCTGAAGTGCAGATGGCAAAGATTTTCTCCCATCCGGTAGGCTCTCCTTTCACGATCTTGGCTGTTTCCTTAAGCAGTCTCATCTTTGCTCTTTCCTCTTGGTGTTCCTGCTGCCTAGAATTTTGCCACCCTGACCCGTAGCTGTAGAATTCACACTGACATTTTGAGAACCATTCGGGAGGTGACACTTGTTCCTTTCTTCTCCCATAGAACTCAGTATACATTCAGGTTATAAATATCATCAAAATTTCACTTGAGTATATATCTGTCAGTCTCTCCACCCCTCATCAGAGGCTTTATATCTATCAGACTCCTCCTGGAAATCTTCTGTACACTGTAGGGACTCAGGAATATTAGCTGTAAGGAATGGATAAGGTACAGTGGAGAGCGTCAATGGGGGAACGTGGAAGACACGTGCTGCAAGTTATCTTGTTTCCAAGTAGAACAGGTCTTCCCCTGCACGAGACCAAGGGGGAGACATCCATTCACGCTTGAGGAATGCTCTTCACAAATACAATGTTCCTGTGCTAACAGATCTATTGTTTAAATTTATTCTTTTTAGTTATGATACAACACCAGGATAGACCCTGACATTATCACAGAAGCATGAACTCAACCTGCTCCAATTCAGTCCCTAGCACCTGCCCCCTGTCTCTGCTCCCTTCCTTCCATACCACCCATCCCTCTTCAGTCCATTTACAATTTACTTTTTTTAAAAAATTAGTGTCCTGTGGATGCACCAGGTGCTGGGACCCACCATGCCACATCTGTGCATGCTCATATGGTCCATTCCACAGTTCTTCCCTTTTCCCATTCCTTCTGCCTCCTCTTTGATCCCCTCTTTGGCACTCCTGATGTTTCCTCTATTTTGATGCAATTCCCTCTCTTCTTCCTTTTATCCTTTCTCTCTCTCTTTTTTACCCCCTTTTATTTTACGCTATCTTCCTCATAACAAGGAAAACATTCAGCCTTGGATCTTTTTTTTGGAACTGGCTTATTTCACTTAGCATGACAGCCTCCAGTTCTATCCATTTACCAGCAAACGCCATAATGTCATTCTTCTTTATGGCTGAATAGTACTCCATCATGCATATATATCACATTTTCTTTATCCATTTTTCTGTTGAAGGGCTTCTAGGTTGGTTCCATATCTTGGCTATTGTGACTTGAGATGCTATTAACATTGATGTGGCTGTATCACTGTAGTACGCTGATTTCAGATCTTTTGGATATATGCTGAGGAGTGGGATAGCTGGGTCATATGGTGGTTCCATTCCTAGTTTTTTGAGGAATCTCCATATGATTTTCCAGAGTGGTTGCACTAATTTGCAGTCCCACCAACAATGTACAAGTGCACATTGTCCCCCACATCCTCACCAACATTTATTATTATTTGTGTTCTTGATAATTTCTATTCTGACTGAAGCGAGATGAAATAGTAATATAATTTTGATTTGCATTTCTCTGATTGCTGGAGATGTTGAATATTTTCTCACACAGGTATTGGCCATTTGTTTTCTTCCTTTGAGATATGTCTGTTTGGTTCTTTTCCTCATTTATTGATTTGTTTATTTACTCATTTTTGGTGTTGTTTTTTGAGTTCTTTGTGTATTCTGAATATTAATGCCCTATCTGAAGAACAGGTGGTAAAGATCTTCTCCCATTCTGTAGGCTCTCTCTTTATGCACTTTGTTTCTTTGGCTGTGTAGAAGCTTTTTAATTTGATGCCATCCCACTTACTGATTTTACTTCTTGAGCTTTATGAGTCTTGTTAAGGAAGTTGGTTCCTGTGCCAACATGTTGAAGTGTTGGGCCTGCATTTTCTTTTAGTAGTTGCAGAGTTTCAGGTCTAATTCCTAGGTCTTTGATCTACTTTGAGTTGTCTTTTGTGCAGGGTGAGAGATAGGGGTCAAATTTCATTCTTCTACTTATTTTTTTTCAGTTGTAGACGAACACAATATCTTTATTTTATTTATTTTTGTGTGGTGCTGAGGATCAAACCCAGTGCCTCACGCATGCGAGGCAAGTGCTCTACCACTGAGCCGCAATCCCAGCCCCTCATTCTTCTACTTATGGGTAACCATTTTACCCAGCATCATTGGTTAAAGAGGCAAATACCCATTTTTTCTAATAAAATATTTTCTCTATTAATTACTGTTCACATAGAGTGTTCTGCTAAAAGAAATGATTCAAAGTGAACTGCTTTTTCTTAACTGACAGACAAAAAGAGTACTCTTGTTAGTAGTGTATAAAGAACTTTTGGTGAACGTATGCCTGCAAAACCAACAGTAGTTTTTGTAAAGTGCATCTAAGAAGGAAAATTTCTTATTAAAAAAAAAAAAGATCAGGCAAGAGGTACAGATTTCATTGTTCAACATATGATAATCTGCCTTGAGAAAATTCTCCAGTTTGTGAGGGGGAGTTCTGACTAAGTGCCAGGACACTCCCCTGACAAATGTTCTTATAATATTAAGTAGGAAAAAGTTTCTCGACTTTAATTTGATTTTCAAGGATTTAAAGATGTTTTCTTTGCAACCATGGCAATGAATAAAACTGGAAACTATGAAAAGGCAAACGGAACCATGAGAAAAGTAAGAATATATCCCTTAAGACCAAAACAATATATCCATTTGTCAAAATTTGAATCTGCTCAATCTGTAGTTTTGTGTCTTCAACCCCCCACCCCGCAAACAAAAACCTAGGCTTCCAGGAAACCGATCAGGTAGCATGTTTTCTGTCTCTGAGCAGAATTTGACTTTAACCATCTCAGATGAGTCATTCTATCCAGTGAAATGGATCCTACCTCAGTCTCAGGGTGAAGATGCTTCAGTGAGTCACCATGTTTACAGCCAATAAATTCTTCCCAGCACCCCATTGGCTGGGCCCTTGGTAGATGCCCAGTAAATATTTGCTCACTTAGTAAACCAGATGTCCTATGTAAGACTCAAAGCTAGGACTCTCATTTCTTGACTTTCTGGTCTCTAATCAGCTGTCCATGCGTTTAGTTCTCCATGGAACTGTTTCTCCTTTATCTTTGTCCTTCCTCCTCAGTCAGCAAGAATAAAGCCTTCTTGCCAACACTGGACCTCTTATGGGAGTCTGGGATTGGTCTTTCTACTTCCCCTACAGATGACGGGGCTTTCCCTTCACACGCAGAAGGTCTTGTCCATTGCACCACTCCAATTTCATTCACCTTTATTCTAAACTGAATTTTCCAGACCCGGTCACTTAAAAGTCATGGTGAATATCTGCAGACTCCTGTTTGCTCCTTTGATTTGCCTCTAGTGATTCAGTGTTTACCAGGTTTTTTTCTTTGCCTCCTAATAGAGCAATAACTGATGACGAGTCCCTTGGAAACCCTATGCAGTAACAGCACCTTTCTTTCTGAATTGCCTTCATAAGCAGCAGACACCAGTTTTCATGAACACCAGAAATGCTGGTGCCAATTTCCCCTCCTGTACCAGGTAGGCGAGTCCTCCTGTGCCTTCTGTGTAGCTACCACTGCCCCTGGTACTGGAAATGGATCCAGGAACTAAAGAGCTAAAGTGGCAATGTGCAGAGAATATTCTAGTAAGGAAGAAGGCAAATGAGACTCCTTTTCGGGAGGTGTCACCTTAATGCTCCAGGGACCTGGACTTTTTTAGGGAGCCAGAGTGAGAGAAGGATGATCTTTGGGGTCCAGATTTTTAGGCTTTTTGTCTTGTGGCACATGAAGGTGGTTGATGGTTTGCTTAATACCAGTGACACCAGTGGTGCTGAATGAATTCCTTTGCCTTCCTGGGCCCCAGTTTCTTCGTGAACAAATGGGAGGTAATAGTGATCAGTAGGAGAAGATGCACGGAAAACTCTTAACACCTAGCCTAGGACATTAAAAGCGCTCACAAACAGCTGCCTTAGGACGCTGGTTTCCTTAAGTTCTTCTCCTTCACTACAGGGTTCTTATGTGACTCCTGACTCTTTTTTTTTTTTTTTTTTTAATTTTTTTTAGTTGTTGATGGACCTTTATTTATTCATTTATTTATATGTGGTGCTGAGGATCGAACCCAGTGCCTCCCACACGCAAGGCAAGCGCTTTACCACTGAGCCACAATCCCAGCCCCTGACTCTTTTTGAAGGCCTACCCCCAACCAAGCCATCCTGAGGCTTCTATTCTGGGTCCTTGTACTTTTCATGATAAGGATAATGACACCTAATTTATTGAGCACCTACTATTATCCAGCACTATATAAACACATGTGTGCTAGCTCAGTCCTTGCAACTATGCAACTTAGAAGCATTATTATTTCCAATTTACAGATGAGGAAACTGAGGCACAGGGAGGCTTATTTTGCTGCCCAGCTGCTGGGACCCAGAGAACAGGTCACTGGCTGCAGGGATCAGTCAGGCTTAGGGCCTCTGCCTTAGCTACACCTTTGTGCACCTGATCAGAAAATACCCAACAGCTCCTCATCACACCTTTTTGAGCAAAACATGTTTTGAGTTCCCAAAGCCAAAGTCTCCACAAGCTTTTGGAACAATGTGCCTTTGGTAAGTCAGCACTGCTGGTATTTGGGGTGGGGGTGGGGCTTCTGAATATCTGTTTGGCTGAGCTGAGTTATAGAGTGATCACCCCACCCTACTGCAGGGCTGCAGCCACGCGCTCACTTCCCACACATCTAGGGGCTCATTCTTCTATGTCAGTGGCTCTCCCACACATCTAGGGGCTCATTCTTCTATGTCAGTGGCTCTGGCAGGCTTCCAGTAATTACTTTATGCTTTTGGACAATCCACCTGGACTGGCCTAGTTTCCAGTGGTGCCCTCCACATAACTCTCTGGAGACAGCTGTGCGGTTTCCAGAGCTGACTCCACGTGGGAGGTCTAATTCATGGAAGGGATCTTTGGATTATCAAAGATATTAACTATTACTTGTCACTTGCTTTTTCCATTCTCCCTTTATGGGTTAGCAGGAGGGAGACGGAAGACTATTTCAGTTTCTCTGTTCCTTGTTAATGGAAGGGGACTGCTGATGCCTCCTTTTAAGGAATTCTCGGTTGCTGTTGCTGATAGTAGCTATTATTTTGTGAATCTGCTCTTTGTCCTGGGCAGCATGCCCAGCTCTTTACATGCATTCTCCTCAGTTTCACAGATGAGGAAACTGAGGCTCAGAGGACCAACTTACACCATCAGTAGAGCAGGGGTTGAAACCCAGTTTGGTTTAGTATCAATGTCTGTTTTCTTACCCATCAGGTTCTCCTGCCCACAGCTGCCTGTGGTCCTCTGCAGGGATAAAGGGGATGCTCATTGGGCGAATTCAAACACCAGATGACTTGTAAAAATTCTGTTTGCTTCTGGAATCCATTATTGATAGGATTTACTTGATTTATTTGGACTAATATTGACATTAAATTACATTTTGTGAGTTTACAGCAGCTCAGGGTTTGGAGGCCAGGAAGAGGGATAAAAAAGCAGGTTGGGGGCTGGGGCTATGGCTCAGCGGTTGAGGCACTGGGTTCGATCCTCAGCACCACGTAAAATAAATAAAGATATTGTGTTCATCTACAACTAAACAAAATATTTAAAAAAAAAAAAAAGCAGGTTGGAGCTTGGGAACCAAGGAACAAATGAGACTTAGGTTAAAAATCAGCCTCATGGGGACTGGGGATGTAGCTCAGTGATAAAGTGCTTACCTAGCAGGAGTGAGTCCCTGAGTTAAATCCCCAGCACTGCCAGAAATGGAAAAAAGTAAAAGAAAGACTGGGTGTGGGGGCTGGGGTTGTGGCTCAGTGGTAGAGCACTTGCCTAGCATGTGTGAGGCACTGGGTCCGATTCTCAGCACCGCATATAAACAAATAAAGTCCATTGACAACTAAAAAAAATTAAAAAAAAAAAAAGACTGGGTGTGGTAGTGCACACCTGTAATCCCAGCAATTCAGGAGGCTGAGGTGGAAGGATGGCAAGTTTGAGGCCAGCCTGGGCAACTTAGTGAGACACTATCTCAAAAATAGAAAGTAAAGAGGGCTGGAGGTATAGCTCAGTAGTAGAGAAGTTCTGGGTTCAATTCCCAGTACCACAAAAATAAATATATATAGACAAAGTTGGGTTCACCAAACTAACAAAATAGCGGCTGCACAAGTGGATAACCAAGGGTTGGCTGTGTGTACCAGTTTTATGGTAAATGCTAAAGTGATGGATGTCAACTTATGGTGCAGTTTCCTTAAGTTCAGATGCTTCCTGTTTGGAACTCATGGTGACCCAGCAGCGGCTAAGTTGAAGCCTTCCTGTATTTATTTAGCAAAATAATTTCTTTAAAGATTATACCAATGAATAAGAAAAACAAAGACATGGGCACTGCTTAAGATAAACCGGTTTTGCTGAGTGTTAAGTGTTTCAACACAGACATTTTATTCCAGATGATTGTACATACGAGGTGCAGGTCTTATTCCCAGGTTATTCAGATGACCCCCACAGAGACCTATGAAGGCAGTCTTCTGTTAGTGGGGGAAATCATCTTCCTTTTAAAAGCATTTTAAGGATTAAGATTTTTCTCAGGTTTGGTCTGCTTTAATGAGATTTGACTTGTCTCTGGAAGTTTTCCATTGCTATACCCACAGTACCTTGGTAATGGCCAGTAGCTGGTGTGCAAAAGTGTGGAATGTGTATTTATGGTGTATATAGAGTAGTGAGGATATCACTGTGAATGAAGAAAAACCCAACAGATTGCTTTAAAAGGGGTTGGTTCCCCCACTCAGGACTCCCATTTTTCTCATGGCCATTTCTGGAAAAGACGAACCACTTCTAGATTCATAAAATTTTAGGACTAGAGGGGAGCTTAGATGTAGCCAACTCCTTTCCAGACATTCCTCAGGAACAGTGGTTTTCCTGTGAACACAGTGCAAACAAAATGTGAAAAAAATTTGAAGCCTCATTGGTCCTTCCTGGACCACTGCTTATTTTCTCTCTCTCTGTTTTTTTTTCTTTCTTTCTTTTTTTTTTGGTACCGGAGACTGAACTCAGGGGCACTCGACCACTGAGCCACATCCCCAGCCCTATTTTGTGTTTTATGTAGAGACAGGGTCTCACTGAGTTGCTTAACGCCTCACCATTGCTGAGGCTGGCTTTGAACTCGCAATTCTCCTGTCTCAGCCTCCCAAAGTGCTGGGATTACAGGCGTGCACCACCGCGCCCGGCTCACTGCTTATTTTCAATGGGGCACATTTACATACTTGCTCCCATACATAGGCCTGACTCCTTCATCCCATTCTTATTTGCTTAAAGAAAAAAAAAAATACTAGGCTACAACTCTAGGCCCAAGAAGACCAGGATGTGATGTAGCTTTTCTCATCACATTTATCTTTTTATTTTTAGTTTTGGCATTCTTTTGGGTTGTTCAAAACAGGTAGATAAAAGAAATCGCATACATGTTCAAGGAATGCAAGAATTTCCAAACTGCTAAGGTGAATTGAACTGATATTGACTACTATTTGGCCAGGGCTAGGCTGTTCCACTTTCTGATTGGTTATTCATTCATTCAACAAGCATGTACTGATCGACTGCCACAGGCCATCCATTAATGGTGGAACAATAAACAAAGTGTGGACCATGTCCTGCAAGAGCTCACAGTCTAGCGAGTGAGGCAAACTGCCTTGCTTCTCCCTAAGAAGGCAGACCTTTTGAGTTGTTTTCTAGGGGTGGTGATGGATTGTGCAGACTCTTAGCTTCCCAAGTTTGTTTTTGACCCAGGACACTTGTTTTCCAAAGCTAGTTGAATGTGAATTGCAAGGAAGACAGTGTAGGGGAATCTATGACTCAGGTCTCTTTGGCACCATGTTCTGATAGTGTGGTTGGTTCCATGAAGATGTGATATGGCTTATGTTGATGGTAAAGGTTGTAAGTCAAGTTGAGTCGCCAAGTTTGATACCTGGATGAAGCCATCTTCCCTAAATCCTTGAGAGCTGATCTCAAACTGAGGCTGCTGGATAAGTGCTTGCTACTTACCACTGTGGACCTGCTTTATTAAAAACAGGAGCCCAATAGATGAAGTTCAATGTGGAGCCCATGACTCATGTGCCACTCCTAAAGAATGGGATAAGTGGAATCCACTTGTATGGATTCTGTGTTTACTATGAACGGTTTCTATTTAGGAAAGTAAAGATCAGATGGTCATAACTTTGACTTCCTGTATAGATTCAGGTTTTCATGAGGTTAACACACCCATTCTCAATTTGAAAAAAGGAAGCATGCTTATGTTCAGATTTTACTAGTGTTTTGTTTTGGTTTTTCCAATTCAGTAAGTGCTCCATTTTAAAATCAGGCCATGCCTTTTACTTTTTTTTTTCCTACCAAGAGGAGGCAGAGAATTGCAAGATTCTTTCTTAGGTTTCATCAAGACATCTGTTTCTCAGAACATTTGTCTCTTTACATGAGTAATAAGTAGGAGAAAAGAAATGAGACAAATGGCTGATCTTCATTTTCATGGGAAATTATTTATAAAAGCACAGGAAAGATCTCTGAAACAGTGAAAAGTTCTATATAGTCATCCTCCTTTTCTGTTTTGTTCCAAGACCTCAGTGGATGCCTGAAGCCACAGATAATATGGAATCCTCTGCAGATTATGTTCTTTCCTATTCATTCATACCTATGACAAAGGCACAGTAAGGGAATAACAACACCCAGGAATAAAACAAAGCAATTTTAACTACATACTATAATATAAGTTAGTTAAAATTTATGAAATGTGTATTTCTGGAATTTTCCATTTTATGTTTTCAGACTGCAGTAGACCACAGGCAACTGAAATCATGAAAAGCAAAACTGCAGATAATATTGTTCTATACTGTAAGCTTACACTAATCAAAGTAGTGTATGCATATCATAAGATCATAGTAATTAAAGTATTTATCAGCATAAATAGTAAAATAAATTAATAGAACAGTCAGTTTTCTATCACTCTAACAAATACCTGAGGTAATAACTTACAAGAGAAAAGGTTTATTTTGGCTCACAGTTTTGGAGGTTTTAGTTCATGATTAATTGGCCCATTGATTTGGGGCCTGGAGCAAGACAGCACATCATGGTGGATAGCATATGGTAGAAGAAGCTGCTCACCTCATAGTCAGAATGAGAAGGAGAGAAAGAGGAAGAAACCAGAATCCCACAATTCCCTTTAAGGGGATGTTCCAATGACCTAAAACCTCCCACTAGGCTCCACCTCTTAGAGCTTCTACTACCTCCCTAGATGGCCATGCTGGGGACCACACCTTTAACATCTGGGACTTTGGGGGGTCACCCAAGCAACAGATAAGAAGCAGGTCCCAGAACATATAACAAAAATTGATGATAAAGGAACATTACAAATCATTACTGAAAGGATGAATTTGATGAATGATGGTAGGAGAATGGCGTATCTATCTGGAAGAAGTCTCAAGCTGTGTTTACTTTCACCATCAGAGGTAAAGTCCCATCAATGAATCCAAGATAGATTGAATAAAATGTAAAAATGAAAACACAAGGAAACCCAAAAGAAAATATAAGTAATCTTAAAGCAAAATAGGACTTTGCAATTTTTAAAAAATCAGAGAAAGTTTCAATTAATGCAAAGATTAATTGAATTATAAAATGTAAAACTGAATATGAACACATTATATGGTCTGAATATGAACATATTATAACAAATGCCAATAAAACGTAATTAAGACCTGTCTTTCCTTTCCTCCTCCTCCCCCGCCATTGAGACAGAGACTCACTGTGTTGCTCAGACTGTACTCAAACCCTGGGCTCCAGTGATCTTTTGTTTCTGCCTCCTCAATAGCTAGTGCACCACTGCACCTGGCTGGTAAGACCTTTTTTGCATTACTGGGGATCAAACCCAGTAATGGGTTTGCACATAACCAGGGTAAAATTCTCTACCACTGAACTATATCCCTAGCCCAGACACATTTAAGATTAAAAAAACAAATGTTTTGCACCAATGAATTATACAAATAATTCAAAGAAATGTGCATTAATGAAAAATACATTTTGAAAAATTCAAACTCACAAGTTCCAAAAATAAGTATTTAAATGTAATTCTCTGATTCCTTTTTTCACATCTCAAATTAGCAAAATTAAAAAAAATACTTAACTCTAGGGTACATATGCAGGAAAAGAAGTCCTTTTATGTTCTGATGACAAATGTGTAAATTGGCAAAATAATTTTTTTTAATATTTATTTTTTAGTTATATTTTTATTTTATTTTATTTTATTTTTATGTGGTGCTGAGGATTGAACCCATTGCCTCATGCGTGCTAGGCAAGCACTCTACCACTGAGCCATGGCCCCAGCCCCGGCAAAATCATTTTTGACAACAATTTGTTGATATATATCAAGTCCTAAAAATGTTTATATCCTTTAATAATTTCATATCATGAATTAATTAGATTAGTGCATATTTATCCATTGGGATGCTCATTGTAGCATAATTGATAATAATTGAAAAATTGGAGGCAACTTAAATTTTCAACAAAGAGCAATCATGAATAACATCATAGTACATCAAGAGAATGAAATATCATGGAATTAATAAACATCTTGATCGTACAAAATATGCAATGACATGAGACAGTTTCGTGATATGGTGTAAAGTGAGAATAGAGATGCTGATTTTGTATGTATGCATAAAATACTTTATATTTAAATTGCTTTTATAAATAGTAGGAAAATATACCAAAATGTTAACTATGATTATCTATGATTGCTAGATTACAAGCAAATTTTTAGGTTTTGCTATTTTACAGATTTTCTACAATAAACTTGTATTGTATAATGCTTACATTATGTAAGAATCAAATGAGAATAAATAGCAATGTTTATTTTCAGTAAACTGAAAAACACTGCCCACATTCAATTTCATTATACTCATTGTTCCCTATCACTGGATTGGACAATCCAAAATTCCTAATCTAGAATCAAGTTCCTCTGAGGTAGGCTCCCTACCTCTTTTCCTATTTCCTTTACTTCCTAACCTCTGGCCTTCCCACAGACCTTCTCTGCTCCCCAAAACCTCTGCCAGGTCTCCTTCTTCCTTTGGAAATGTGTTGTTCTCGCCATGTGAAATTTCCTCAGTGCTGCCCCTACCCATCCATGTCCAGGGATTCATGTGACATCTCTACTCTGGGAACAACTGCCCAGGCGGGTCTCTGAATTCCTGCAAGCCTCTGTTACAGTTCTGTTGTCTGGATTCCTCTGTGGTCTGTTTCTGCAACTGCATTGCAATCACCCACAGGGCAGTTCCCCTGTTGTGTCTAGGCCAATGCTTAGTATACAGGAGATAGTATTAGTACACAGTAGGCACTCAATAGGATTGCAGGTCATCCTGATTGATTTGTGGCAATATGGTTCACTATGCATTTGGAAACTTTTTTTTTTGTACGTCTTTCCTTTTACCTTTTTTTTTTTTTTTTTTTAAAGCCATTTAGATATTGATGTGTCAGACCTAGGGCAATCTTGGTGAGCCAAATGGGCATCCCAAACTGAATACAAATTAGACCATAGACCTAGCAAACACTTATCCTTTCCTCTTTCCTTGTTTTTCATACAGGAATCACTTGGTATATTAATTCTAGGCAGATTCCTAGACTCTTCCCTCTACCCTCTTAGTACTGATAATTGAACCCAGTGTTAGATTAGCACTCTACCACTGATTTATATCCTCATCCCTTTTTGTTTTATTTTGAGACATGGTCTTGCTAAGTAGCCCAGGCTGGCCTCCAACATACCATCCTCCTGCCTAAGCCTCCCAAGTCTCTGGGATGGCAGATATATGCCACACCTGTCTTCTTCTATTTTTTTTTTTAACCTAGCAAAGAAAGAATTATAAGACATAAAGACTTCTTTTTTACTGCCTTTAAAATTAAATGAAACCAGCTTTCACTTGAGTTTTTAAAGTTTAAAGAAGGCTGAGCTTGCTTTAGAGGGCCAGGGCCCAGCTGCATTTTATGCTGGAAATTTGAGCTGGAGACTGGAAATGGTGACAAGGACTGGTGGCCATAAGGTATAGGCAAGAGGTCACTGACTCAGTGCGATGCCTGCCAGGCGGGTAGCACACAGGAACCAGGCTGGGTGTGAAACCATAGCTGTGGGTGGGCCCAGAGGTGGCTTTCTCATGGAAGCACTTGGTGTGTGGGCTGCCTGAGGCCTCACATACTCAGGTCCTTGAAAGGGCCTAGCAATTTTGTATTTATAATTTCAGTTTGTTTTTCTTAGAGAAGTCACTCCAAATTATGTAAGCTTCAGGGCCCACAAAGCCTGGCTCTGCCTCTGGTAGAATTCTGGTGCCTGGCATGCCCCTGCCTTAGCCGGTAGGACTATTTAACTCTAAGTAATGACAGCTCATCAGAAGTGTCACTCAAACTTCTAATTTTTCCAGAGCAGCAGGAATCCAGATTTTTGTAGAGAATCTACATTTTAAATGCTGTCAACTTAAAAAAAAAAAATCCTCTGTGGCCATGTGAGTCCTGTTTAGACTCGACCGGGCTTATGAACTGACAGTGGGATTCTGGTGATTGGAGTCTGGAAGAATTGCAGAATTGCCAAATGCCAGGGGTGGCTCTGTGGTAGGGTCCACCTGCCTCCCTGTCCTCTGTGTGTGAGGAACAGGTTTGGATGGGTTGACACCAGTGAGCTATGATCTTTTCCAGGGCTGTAGCCAACAGCCAGACATTCTCTAAATATTTGCCACCGGTCTCAAGGATAGACACCAAGGGTGTGGACAGACAAATTGGTATGAATTCATTCCCACAATAGACAAGGCCAACCAACACATGTGGTACGCTGGCTGATATATTAGCACTGTCACACGGCCATCCCAAGACAACATAGGGTGGCTGTTCATTCTCCTGGGCACTAATTAGTCTTGTAGGTGAGTAATTGTTCTGTGCTCCTCTGTGGGGCAGCAACCAGAGAGTTCAGCAAAGATTTATGTAACTGCTTATGTGGAGAACAAATCACTTCCCTAGAACCTGCAAATCCTCAGGAGGCTAGATGCGACATTTTGTAACTGCGAACTTTCCACAATGTGAACACTCTTTAGAAACCATAAAGCACCCTCACCTCCTGAATGAAAGGAGTTACTTCTGGGTGCCATTACATATACAGAATATGAGCACTCTTCTAAGCTCCTAAGTGACAGAGGACATCATGACATGGTCACATGAGGCCACATGTGGGATTTGAGGCAGAACTTGCCCGTTAGGGGCTATGGAGAGGGAGAGACAAGGCCAGTGGGAATCAGGGATGGAAAGTGACAGCTTGTGGGGTCCTTTTGCCGTCAGCTCATTTTGACCACAGAGCTGCATTTTGATCACTAATTAGCTCGTTTGCAGGAGCTGTATTACCAGAGTGGCTTTGGGAGCTGCCACTTGGCTTTTCAGTAACTTCCAGGATCCATTGTGGAGATGAAACTTGTGCAGCATGGGGCCAGAGCTGGGGGCATCTGCTGTATAAATTCCACTTTTCCAGCTTCACAGGGACGGAAGTAGGAGTGGGGTGGTGATAGTCTGGAGGGGATGGGGAAGACACAGCACATCTAATTTTGCTAAGGACCTAGGGGAACTATCCTTATATGCATGGGAAAGGGCTCATCAGAATCACCTGAGGCCATTTTGGCCTCTGCACCTCACCTCTACCTGGAGGATATAGCCAGACATTCCTCTTTCCACTCAGGCTTCCCCACCATAATTGGCTCTATTCTAACCCCTTTATTTTATAGCAGGTGCCCTGGGCCCTGCAAGAGTGAGAGCCTGTCAATAGCGGACAGGTGACAGGGGCAGGACTGAGCCTGGGCCACCTCATCTAGAATGCTACATCCCAATCTGCAGCCTGTTCGGTGTGTTTTACCTGTGTGCTCCCATTCTCTGAGCACAAGGGTAGGACTTCACCCATGGCTGGATTTCTTCAGTCATTTGAGGACAGGAGCTGGAGATCGTGAGGAAGGCCACGTCAGTGTAGAAGGAAGAGATCTGCTACAATGATGTGACTATTTCAGAATCATGGCCATTTTCCCACACCCCTGTAGCACTGGCGCTTAGCACCAAGTACAGGACTGCGTTTCTTTCTTACGGCTTTTTTTTTCTTTGTTCAACTGGGGATCAAACCTAGGGCCTCGTGCATGCTAGGCAAGAGCTCTAGCACTGAGCCACACCCCCAACCCCGGGCTGTACTTCTTGAAGGAACTAAAAAACTAGCAATTTCATATTAAAAAACAAACAACAAAAAACCCCAGCAATTTCAGCCTTGTATGGTGGTGCACACCTATAATCCCAGCTAGGTCAAAGCAGGACAATTGCCAAGTTTGAGGTCAGTTTTCCTGACAGTGGTGTCCTTTCTCCACTATGTTCAGGACTTGATGGAAGATGGTCCTCAAGGGACTGGAGAGAAAGCCACACTTGGCCTCATAGGATCAAGGTTTAAGATTCACACATATGTGGTTATCATTACTCTCCAATCTCTTCCCCTAACTTCCCCCTCAATGTTCCTTCTTCTACCCTGATGGTTTCTTTTCTATTTGTATGATAATCACTTTTTTATTCTTTTTTTTTTTTTTTTTACCCTCTAGCTTTGTACGAGAGAAAACATACAATATTTGTCTTTCTTTTTTTTTAAAATATTTTTTTAGTTGTAGATGGACACAATGTCTTTATTTTATTGCTTTGTACGTGGTGTTGAGGATCGAACCCAGGGCCTCACGCATGCAAGGCAGGCGCTCTACCGCTGAGCTACAATCCCAGCCCCCCAATATTTGTCTTTCTTAAACACATTTTCTTTTTATATTCCCCACCCATGGCTTTTTCCCTTTTCAGACTGAATTCTGGCTAGTTTTTAGACTTCTCTTCCAGTTCACCAATCTTCTCATCAGCTGTGATAATCTACTAAATCAGTCATTGGGTTTTTAATTTAAATGACTGTACTTCTCAGTTTGAGAATTTCTATTTGACTCTTTAAAAAATATTTTACATCATTTTCTATAGTTTACAGCTCCCTGTCAAAATTTTCAAGTGTGGTTTTTATGTTTCTAAATATAGTCAATGGAGTTGTTTCATAGCCTGAAACTAAAAATCTTCATTTTCAAAGTTTTTGAGAGTCTGTTTCTACTTGTATTATTCTGAGTTTTTGTTTTGTTTTTTCTTTTGGTGTGTGTGTGTTGTTGTTACTATAATGAAATAACTGAGATAGCCTACTTTATAAAGAAAAGAGGTTTATTTTGTCTCATAGTTCTTCTCCAACGTTGAAGAACTTCATCTTTTTGCTGGCACAGTCCTGAAGCAACACAGGGCATCACAAGGCAAGAGACATGGAGCTCACATTATATGTCTGCTGATTTCTCTCCCTGTTCTTTTTTTTTTTTGGTGGGGGTGGGGGGTAGGGGTGCATACCAGGGATTAAACTCAGGAGAACTTGGCCACTCAGCCACATTCCCCAGCCCTATTTTGTATTTTATTTAGAAACAGGGTCTCACTGAGTTGCTTAGCACCTCACTGTTGCTGAGGCTGGCTTTAACTTTCTATCCTCCTGCCTCAGCCTCCAGAGCTGCTGGAATTATAGGCCTATGCCACTGCACCCAGCTCTCTCCCTGCTTTTGTAGAGCCACTGGGATTCAATCATGGGGACTCCACATGATTGACCTCATCCTAATTCTAATTACCTAATTAAAGAATGCAACTTGAACATTGTAGTCTAGTTGGATTAAGTTTCTGCTTTCTTAATACCTCACAAAGGGGATTAAATTTCAACACATGAATCCTTGGGGCATACACTCAACCCATATCCAAACCATAGCCCCACTGTTGGCTATTGTTGTTACTTTGCTCATATATGCTACTTTCCTGGGTGCCTCAGTTCTCTTAGATGGTGCCAGGTACTGCATATATGTGAATCTACATGTATATACATGAATAATGCATATATACTAATAATGGTGGACTCTGTTTCCAGGGAGGCTTTTCACAGAGTCTGTCAGGCTCTGAAAAGAGGGCACTACTAATTGGAACCACCTTAATCCAAGTTCAGAGTTTGAGACTTGGATCGTGCAATACCTGAACTTGTCTGCAAGCCTGTGCGCTGTAAAAATCCTTTTCTCCCGACCCAGAGGATTTTTTTTAAAGTGAGGAGAGGTTTATCTGAATCCTGAACTTGTGGCAGGCCCTGGGCTTTGCATTTTGCTCCCCTATCTTTGTGAAGCTCTCAGAACAGGTCAATTTGAAACTTGATTTTTTTCCAGATTGGCAAATGCCTTAGGCTACAAACCATGGGCTGGGCTAACCTCTTCTGGTTTGCTCTCTCCATGGTTTTGGCAAGTATTTCTCCACCACCTTATTCTTGCTTTTTTTTTGCTTTTGAAAAAGTTAAACAAATAGTTCATTCAGCTTTTTAAGTTGTCTTTGGTAGGAGGGTTGGTGGAATGACTTAACTTGCTGTTGCCAAAGCAGAAGCCCCGTGAGACCGAGGTTCCAATCTCAGCTACCACCTCATGCTGGCTGATATTGGCCTAGTTAGTTCTCTCATCTTTCAGATGGGTACATTAAACCCTACTGACTAGATGGGAGTTGGGGGAGGTGTGCAATTGGAAAGGGAAGTCTTTTGTAAAGTGTCACAGTGACATTTTTGTTGATTGACCATGTCCCACAGTAGAATGTAAGCTCCAGGATTACACCATATTGCCACCCACCCCAAATAATGCCTGGGACATAGTAAATGCTCAATAATCATAGATTAGAAGGAAGATTTATTTGATTTTTAAAATATTTTTTATTTGTTCTTTTTAGATGTACATGATAGTAGAATGTATTTTGACATATTACATATACATGGAGTATAACTTATTCTAATTAGGATTCCATTCTTGTGGAGTTTCACTGTGAGGAAGGTTTAATTTATAAAGATAATCAAGTACTTAATTAAAGTACATGTATTTAAAAATAAAGACATATAGGAAGACTATATTCTTGGGGGTCAAGATCACATCTTACTAAGAGCATCCACTATTTAGAAAATCCTATTCCCCTTTATTTACTTTGTAAACTTGGCTGTTATATCAATGCAATCATGGTTTTTAGTTTTTTACTTAATGTTGTTATTATTATTATTATTTTTGGCACCAGGGAATGAACCCAGGGGCACTCTAACACTGAGCCACATCCCTACCCCTATTTTGTGTTCTATTTAGAGACAGGGTCTCACTGAGTTGCTTAGTGCCTGGCTGTTGCTGAGGCTGGCTTTGAACTGGTGATCCTCCTGTCTCAGCCTCCCAAAGTGCTGGTATTACAGGTGTGTGCCACTGTGCCTGGCTTACTTAATGTTATTTTGAATAGAATTTTTGCCTTAAGTGAAAGTCTGATATTCCGTTGCTTTGTAAAAAAAAAAGCCTGGTCCTGACCTCTTGGACACTTGGTCATTTCCAGTCTGAGGATATTATAGATAATGCTAGCTTCTTTGCTGATGAGAGTGAAAACAGTAAAATATGTCCATTGTCCAACCTTGACAATGTGTTCAGGCTTATTTCAGAGGTGTGTCTGTCAGGCCTTGAAGTCAGGCATCCTCTATCATATAAACGAAATCAACAAAAATTGATCTCTGAGTCTCCCAAGAGAATAGCACAGGATACTTTCAAAGGAGACCTGGGAGAAGGACATTCAAAATGGAATTCAGGTTGGTTGTGGTGGTGCACACCTGTGATCCCAGAGGCTTGGGAGGCTGAGGCAGGAGAATCACGGGTTCAAAGCCGCCTTAGCAACAGTGAGGTGCTAAGCAACTCAGTGAGACCCTGTCTCTCAATAAAATACAAAACAGGGCTGTGGATGTGGCTCAGTGGCCGAGTGCCCCTTAGTTTAATCCCTGGTATCCCCCCCGATGGAATTTGGGGTCATGGTTGAATCTTAGTTATTAACTTTTTTTGACCAAAATTATTATTTTAACAAATGCTCCATCAATTATTGCCATAAGTGTACATGTGAGTGTGTATGTGTGTCCATTTTTTAAATCAAGGAGTGATTTAGCAAAGATATAGTTTACCTTAAGTCACAGAAGCTAGGTGCTCATTCTATAATCTTCTGCAGCTTTTAAGGTAAAGAATTAAAATAATTTTACAATCAGAATAAATAAGTAACCCAAGTGTGCTTTTATGTAAGGTTCAGATGATCAAGAGATTCTGTGTTTCAAGTGAAAGAGTCACGACAATAAGAGCTCCCACTTATTGACCTTCTTTGTGTTAGATGCTTGTCTAATGTTCTTAAAACACTTCAACCGAGTAGAAACTGCTGTTATTTCCATTTTCCAAATAAAGCAACTGAGGTGGAGAGGGCTTTATGTAATTTTCCCAAGGCCAACGGTGCCTAATTCACTACCTCTGTGCTTGCTGATTTGTTCATTACCATTGAAAGAGAAGATGACATCTCCGTGTGGTTTGGATGTTAATTAAATTCATTGAGTTTATTTAGGACCTAGGGTTGTGGATCAGATGTCTTATAAAGGTGATAAGGGAGTATAAGACATGGTATCAGCCTTTTGGAGGCTCAGTGGAGAGGTTAGGCGTCTGTGCACATGGATGGAGCAAACCAGGGACCAAATGGAGTGGTCTGAGTGTGCAGAAGGCTGGGCACACTGGGCTGAAGGATTAGTCCTGGGCTAGCCCATCTTTGATGAGATCAAGAGCCCAGGACTTAAAAAAAAGTCCATTTTATAGACATAAAAGCTGAAATAAAGTCTCCCCAGTCTATAAGAGTACTCATTTGAATGAGTAAGCAAAGCTGAGTTTGATATATTTCATTTTTCCCGAGTTCTACAGGAATAAGATGAACCCAGGATTTGAGGTTAGAAAACAAAATATGTGAAACTGCCCTTGGCTGGCATTCTTCTGTCCCCTCTCTCCTACTCACTTGCCATTTGTCACTTGTGGGGCTGGTGGAGGGAAGGACCGGTCCACAGATGGAGGAAGACCGTGCTGAAGCCCTCTTCTTCCCACAGGGTTCCCTCTGAATTGGACTGCAGCTCACACCCCTGTGGACATTCTGATTTCTGCAAAGTGCTGTGTGCACAGGGTCAGACTGGGTCATATTAAAACTTTAGGCTTTATGTAGGCACAGCAACAAAAAAGTTAGTGTCATGTCCAAGGAAGGATCCGTATCAAGCCAGAAATAGAAGTTAGATTTCTGGCCTGTGGGTCCTGGACAGCGCTGCCTCGTGGTAGAGACTGTCTCTAACTGAATGTAGCGTGTGAGTCACAGACATACCGGTACAGGGAGGCAGCTCAGGGGATCAGCATCTTTTCATAACCCTCGGTAGCTGGGTCGAGGGAAAGAGAGAAGTTTTTGTTCATGATCTCATTCCAATCAGAATGTGTCCAGACGCCCAAATATTTGATTTGAGCCTGGTTGCTAAGAGACCTCCCACTGGGACCCAGCTGCCTGCGGGCAGGAGGGCGGTATTGGCATCACTTTAGATTTCTGCCAATTTATTTTGAAACCAGAAAACCTGGAATGGCGGGCTTCTCAAGGCAAGCATGGGGAGAGGAGAGCTCTGAGTCAGCCAACCACCAGAGGAAAAACCCTGCTGACCTGCTGGGAGCTGGAGGAGGGCTGGGAGAGAATCATAACCCTGCGATTGTTTACTTAATGTGAAATATGTGGGGAGGGTAACAAAGAAGAAACCAGAGCTTTGCGCTTGAAAATGCAGGTGACATCTTGAAGCCACCTCAGGGATCCTGGAGCGGCGCTGGATCTCTGTGTTATAATTTGGATGTTGCAAAGGCCACCCTGGTTCAGAATCAGAACACACACCCAGCGTCTCTGGTTTTAATTGCTGGGTGACTTAAGTCCCTTAGGGGAATGACAGGAGCGAGGCTGTCAAGATAAGTGTGTGAGGGGTCAGTGCACCAGGGAGAGTTGGGAAACCCCACTTCCGGCTTCTCTCCGGACAGCTGAACCCAACAGGCGTAGCATCTGCCTTGCTATCAGTGAATACCCGCCAGATCCCACACGAGCAGCCGAGCAGAACCCTGGGTGTGCCCCCTGCCACTTGCCTTTCTCATCACCAGATAGTAATTAATATACAGAGGACGGGAAACATTTCCAGGGTATTTGCCATTTGTCACTTGTGGTGCTGGTGGAGGGAAGGACCAGTCCACAGATGGAGGAAGAGCATGCTGAAGCCCTCATTCTTCCCACCGGGTTCCCTCTGAATTGGACAGCAGCTCACACCCCTGTGGACGTCTGGCTCTAGTACTTATTTATGAAATATATTTATGTGAGAATCTTGTGTTTTGCTATTAGGATTTTTGGATGAGATTTATAATATACAAATTCCAAAGGTCATGGATGGTTATGAGACATCCGGTAATCTGCTGTATTTGAGCTGGATACCCAGGAATGGGTGGTATAACTCCAGTCCAAGTCTGACGGCCCAATAACCAATAAAGTGAATGATACAAATTCCAGGCCAAGGGCAGAAGATCAAGGTCCCAGCTCAAGCAATAAGGCAGGAAGAGAAAAAGGGGCGAATTCCTTCCCTCTGCCTTTTTATTTGGTCCAGATCCTAAGTGGATTCTATGATACCCGTCTACACTGAGGAGTGCAATCTATTTTACTGAGTACACAGATTCAAATGCTAATGTCATCTGGAAAGCCCTCACATACAGACACACCCAGAAACCACATTTAACCCAGGTACTTGTGGTCCAGTGAAGTTGACACAGAGAAGAAATGTCACAGCCCTCCTTTCAGGGACTTCGTAGGAAGCAGGATGGCAACATGGGTTTTGCTTTCAGGATGGACCCACTGCAGGCTCCCTTGAGTTATTTGCTGGTGACACTGGAGATTTGAAGCCAGGGTCTCACCATGCCAGGCGAGCACTCTACTGCTAGGCTACATCCCCAGGGCAAGGTCCATTCTTTTCTGACCAGGCCAATGGCCCTAGGTGGGGGGGATCTGATGCCTCAGTTTCCACATCTGTCAAAAGCCATCCTGAGAGAGTATTTGCTGGGTTCAAAAAAGCAGGTAGTAATTTGGTGCTTAGGAAAAAAAAGTCAACAGAAGACAGAAAAGAGATGGAAATTAAATATGAAAAGACAAGATCAAAGGGCTTGAGGTCTAGGCCCCTGCACAGTGTGGACACAAGTCAACCACCCAGAAGTACTTCTGGTTGCTTTGAAAGGCTCAGATCAAGTTTTGCTTGACTGGAAAAGAGAGAAGGTAGATACCTACACAGTTCCATGGATACAGGACTTTTGCAAACCAAGAAAGAACTGTTTGAATGTCATGTAGGAGGTAATGGAGAGTCCCAAAGTTATTCCACAGCTGGGTCTCATGGTTCTGGAAGGCATCCAGTCAGCAGGCAATATAATTTCTATGTTGCAAACCAGGGAAAAGATGCCCTCAAAAAGTGAAATATCCTTAAACCCAGAGAGAATAACCTTCAATAGAGCAAGTATTTTTGCTCTTCAGTCTGTGTGCTGAAGAAATCTGCAAGAAATATTTAAATTTGTTACCTATTTCCTCTCCCTTTGGTTAAATATACCATGTCATCCAAGGTACTCACAGTTTGTTTCCATGAAAGAAGCGATGACATCAGTCAGAGAATGCTGCCGTATGATGTCACCACAGGATCCCTCAAGTGCCTGACCAAAGAAACTGTCTGTTGTTTTGAATACAAATATCCTCGCTAATGAGGCACATTGGCAGGAAGAAGAAGGAGACTGCTCCAGATAAGATAAAGGCAGCAGACTGAGGGCCAAATGCTCTATGGAGATCTTGAATATTCCACAGGATATTCAGCCAAAACCTGTCTCTTAGTTTTTCAGTAATGATAGATGACAAAGCCTGGGGTAAAAATAACCCCACTTCCAGTGTTGTTTCTGGCTGGTTCAGCGGGAAATAGCATCGTTAACCTTCAGGGGACTGGGGAGATGTTTGAGATTTGGAAGCCAGGGGCTCTCCAGGGAGGGAGACAGAGGAAGGCTAAGGCGCTGCAGCATATTCAGGGCCCAAGTTCCTGCCTGTTCCCTTTGCTTAGTTCCTGTGCAAATGTGATTAGTAGTAAGACTCTTTGTGAAGGCTGGTAATTTAAAAATCTGTCTGTGTAAGGCCCCAAGCGCATTAGGTAGAATACCCACACAGGGGTATGGTCATCATCCAATAATCTTGCAGACTGGTTTGCATGCATCTGGGGTGTCCATTCCACTGATGCCTCAATTTGCGAGCCTGGAACAAAGCAGTTTGTCCAGGAATGTGAGACATGCAACTGAATTATGTCCCTGTAACGTTTTGAATGGGCATCTCCCCCTTGCCTTTCTTATTTTCAGAAACACTTGGAGAAGTAGAAGAGCCACAGCAGCTCCATCGTGCTACATTGTCAACTTGAAGCAGAATATCTTTTTATTTTTTGTATTTTTTTAAATTTAAAAGTTAGCATGCATGAGGCCCTGGGTTTAATCCTCAATGCTGGGGGGAAAAAGGTCTTCTCATATATGTCTATGGTTTAAATTGGAAAAACTGCTACATGTTGCTGGTGATAGATTTGAAAAGTTTTGGTTGAAAAGAGTTCACGTTGCTGGTTTTCGTTGTGCATTCCTATAATCCGGCTATTTGGGAGGCTGAAGCAGGAGGGTCAGGATGCATAGTTTGAGACCAGCCTGGGCAACTTAATGAGACCCTGTCTCAAAACAAACAAACAAACAAACAAACAAACAAAAACAACCCCCTCAAAACAAACAAAATAAAACAAACCAATTTTTTTTTAAAAGCTGGAGATGTAACTCAATGGTAGAGCATTTGCTTAACATGCAAGGGTTTGATCCCCAGAATTGGGGAAAAAAAACCAGTAATGCCTACACTCTTAGGGAATAATGTATTGGCAGGATCTTGCTAATTGATAGCTTTTATTCTGTTTGAGAACCCCTGCCGGAAAAAGATTATTTACATCTGATATAAAATGCACCCATCTAGTGGAAGTCTTGTGGGTGGATGTGATTTAGTAGGATTTTTTTTTTCTGTTGAAGCCATTCATTTTATAATCCAGGCAGAAAACAAAGAGCCAGATGTGACAGCTATTTAAAAGGAAAAGATTCATACTATTAATACCTTATGTTTATCTGCTGCCTTTCTTATAAGAAGTCCAAAGTGCTTTGCAGATGTCTCTCTTCCATCTCCGTATGTTATCCCCAGTTGAAGAAAGGAGGGGAAAAAGCCTGAAGTCAGAGAGAGTGTTGAGTGTCAGGTTAGACTTCGGTTCTTTTATTCTGTGTGACACCTTGCTCTGGATTGTACCCTGTATTTAGTGCATCAATACCGGAGACACAGCAAGATTCCTTTCACCCAAATCTTGTTGTTTTTTTTTTTTTTTTTTTTTTTTGGTACTGGGGATTGAACTCAGGGGCACTCGACCACTGAGCTACATCCCCAGCCCTATTTTGTGTTTTATGTAGAGACAGGGTCTCACTGAGTTGCTTAGCACCTCGCCTTTGCTGAGGTTGGCTTTGAACTCACGATTCTCCTGTCTCAGCCTCCCAAAGTGCTAGGATTACAAGCGT
>PVHX01002389.1:0-22429 GCA_004024805.1 Geosciurus inauris | reverse complement strand
CAAACAACCGTCCCACCCGCATTGCATTGCACTCACTCAGGTGGTTCCCCTGCAGCCCTAAGGCAAAAGCTTGAAAAGGCAAACAGCTCTCACCAGACCCACTGACTGACAAGCCAGTTAGGTGGTGGCTGGTTCCTGCAGTGAGGTGTCTGCAAAGTTACTTATGCACAGTGTACCAACCTACTCACCAATAACATGATTCCATGGCACAGTTCTATCGACTCGAGTTAAGATTCCTGAATTGATTCCTGAATGCCTCGTAGGGGAGCTCCAATGGTAGATTGCATTTTAAAATTCTAGCTAATTAGACCATCTTCAGCACATCCTTAATACTTCACCTCAGATGTCAACATTCCTTAATGACTAGAAATTGAAATCCATTACTAACATTCAAAGTAGGAATGTAGGAAGCAGCACTTCAATTTTCTCTGAAGCTGCTTGTCAGAATTCCTTCAGAGCTGTTCAGTGTTCTGTGGAGGTTAGGGCTGTACCCTACCAGGATAGAAAAGCCACCAAAGGCCCACCCGCTCTCTATGGGTAACGGAACCATTGCTGAATGGTGGTGGTGGTGGGGTTTGCTGTTTTCAACCCTGATTATCACTGATTGAAGCACTTACCATTTTATATTTTGGTTCAAGTAAGATCCTTCACAAACAGACCCTTCACATTTTCTCCAGCCTCATCTGCTGCTGTCCCCTCCAGTCTCCAGCTCTCTAATACATGGCACACTTGCTGTACACAGAGCTTTATATGGCACCTTTACGGTGGTATTAGCACTATTTGCCAAGCATAATCAGCCTTCTGCATCCATGAGTTCCGCATCTAAAACTTCCACCAACCATGGGTCAGATATATTTGGAAAAAAATTATGTACTGTCAAACATTTATAGATGTCTTTTTCTTGTCATTATCCCTAAACCAAGACAATGTATCAGGTGTTATAAGTAATCAAGAGATGGTTTAAAGTATATGGGAGGATGTGCATAGATTATGTGCAAATACTAAGCCATTTTATACAAGTGACCTGAGCATCTACAGATACTGGCATTGGGATGGGGAGGAAGGCTCTTGGAACCAGTCCCCTGAGGATACCACAAGTCAACAGCATTTCTCTCTCTCCATCTTCTAGGTTTGTGATAGGATTGAATTCTCTGGCTCCTTTGGTTGGGTGGGGCTGTGTCACTATTTAGCCAATCATTTATAAGCAAAAGTGGTACACATTACTCTTTGGACAGAGCAATTAATTGCTGGTGCAAATCCGGATTGAGTTCCCTCTGTCGCAGCAATTAGCAAAATTTAAAATTGGTGGCTTCTGTGCCAGCAGGTCGCCTGCCAATTTATGAGGGATGTGAGAAACACATCTTTGTTATAAGCCACTAAGATTTTGGAGATTGGAACCAAAGCTACACTCTTCTGATGGTCACACCATTCTTTAATTTTTGCATCTTTGCACATGTTTTCCCTTCTGTTTGAAATCCATACCTTCTCTTCTTTGCTTGGCAAATTCTTACCAATCTTACCAGATCCACATTGTAAGTCATCTTTTCTGAGAAGCCTCTTCTGACACCTCCAAGAAGTTGGTCCTCCCTAACCTGTGTTTCTGTACCGCTTTCTGTTCAAACCTCCATTATAGCCTAAGTCCCACTTTATTCTTGCTGTTTACAAGCCCGCCTTCCTCTATTAGACTTTGGACATCGTGAGGGTAGAAACTATGCTTCATTGATTTTTCTATGCACAGGGTCTGTTTCAAAGTACAAACTCAACAACTGTCTTACAGAGCCAGGAAGGCACTCAGAAAGGATGGAGGAGTATTTAAGGTCACCGTGTCCGTGTTAGAATTTATACTCCTTAAGTTTCCAGATATACCAGTATTGTAATTTACCAAATGCTCTAAGATATTTGTTAAGCTTGGCTTCTTTCCTTGCTTCAACATTATTGTCTATAGTCTGAACAGTTAAAAAGAAATAAAAAGGAATCTTCCAATCAAGCTTCCTCTTCTTTTTATTTTATTTTTTGGTACTGGGGATTGAACCTAGGGGTGTTTTACCACTAAGCTGCATCCCCAGCCCTTTGTATTTATTTTTTAAAATTTTGAGACAGATTCTCACTAAGTTTTTTATGGTCTTGCTAAATTGCTGAGGCTGGCCTCAAATTTATGATCCTCTTGCCATAGTCTCCTGAGTCAAACTTACAATTCTCCTGCCTCAGCCTCAGCCTCAGCCTCCTGAGTTGCTGGGATTATAAGCATGCATCATTGCATCCTGCTCAAGCTTCTAATGATTTCAACTTTCTTTTTTAATGGGAAAAGATTTAAAAAAAAAAAAAAAAAAAGAACAGAGAGGCAGAGAGAAGGAATTTTGGAGAATACCTTCAGGGGCAATTCTTTTGAGGTCATTGTAGTTGTTTAGGCTTGGCTCTATTTATAGAGGAATGTATTTGTTGACTAAGTGTCTTAGTTTTTTATAAATGCATATGTGCATGTCATCAATTGTACTTGCCTTGACTGTGTGGTATATACTATTAAATTCCAACATAACCTGATAAGATTATGTTTAAATGTTGTAGCTGAAGTAAAATTCAGTTCATGGTAGCAAATCAAGGGAGATACCATTTTTGTTTAGGTCTCATTCCCTATATAAGAGGCAACATATTTATGTTATAGTGTCGTTAATTTTAAAATGCATTTTTGTGCATATTGCCAAATGCATCTCATTGAGTTGTTAAGAATAGACTCTTAATTCTAATATGAACTGACAAGATTGTGTTTCAATGTTAGTAGCAGAAGAAGCTAAATGCACATCGGAGAGAAAGTCAGGAAAGGTCTGGACATTTTTCAGGTCTAAGACAGACAGATCCGGGCTAATGTCCTCAATGCAAATACCCAAGGGAGTGTGTTCACTTAAAAGTCGCTTGAGGCTTGAGAAACAAATGAAACTTAAAAAACGTTTTAAATAATAAAAACATATACCTTTGGAGATGCAGCAGTCATTCAGTTCTCTTAGTTTGGTTTTGAACAACTGTATTGATTCTCCTCTCTTTCTTAATTTTTAAAAATATGATTCTTAGCCAGGTGCAGTGGCTCAAGCCTGTAATCCCAACACTTAGGGAGGCTGAGACAGGAGAATCGCGAGTTCAAAGCAACCTCTGCAACAGTGAGGTGCTAAGCAACTCAGTGAGACCCTGTCTCTACATAAAACACAAAATAGGGCTGGGGATGTGGCTCAGTGGTCCCTGAGTTCAATCCCCAGTATCAAAAAAAATATGATTCTTATATTACACTGGACATCTATTGTGTTCCCCTGTTCAACATTCATTTCCTCTTTGGTAATAAACTTTCAGTGTTTTCTTTCATTTTTAAAAAATTTATTAATTTTTAATTATCCAATAGAATCTATGTATATTATAAACTATTCAATATATAAAACTACTCAATATATAAAAATCATATAAATTATTCTACATAAAGAAATTAAAAAGTCTACAGAAGATGTAGGAATAATATTAAAAACATGAAATAGAATTAATCACATTGGTTTTCTGTATTCAACAAAAGCATTTCCCAAATAAAATGGTTGATAAAATGGAAAGACAATCAGAGAAGGAAAGAAGAGTATAGAAATGAAAAGAATGAATAAAATTAAACAAGTTTTTAAACATTGTTTTAAAATTAAGAAACTGACTTCATGATTCATCTCTGATATGTTAAGTAATCAAAAGTCAGTGTTTCCTTGATGCCTTTTATTTGAAGAACACTCTGACGGAGGCACTCTGGCATAATAGTTGGGAACATGTCTCCCAGCAGACTGCTTGGGTTTTGTAGCCTCACGCTCTATGACCTGGGTATGTTAAATTTTCCTTGTGTTAGTCTCCTTCACTGTAGAATGAGAAGGATATTACCTACCTCATAGAGCTGATGTGAGGATTAGCAAATGAAAACACTTAGAATAGGGCTTGATGCATAGTAAGAACTCAAGTGTTAGATGGTACTATGAAATTCTTGCATCACAAACGTTTTCCTTAGCACTTTATAGACACTGCCTTCTATTATCAGCCATGGCTATAGCAAAGTCTATGATATATTTTGGAATGCATGTATTTCCAATATACATGATTTGACATTTTTTTCCTGAGAAAACTTTATCATTTTTTTGGACCTATATTGATAATGATCATTCATTTATTTCCTTCTTTTTATTCTTTTGCAGTGCTGGGGATCAGACCTAGGGCCTCATGCATATTAGGGAAGCGCTTTACGACTGAGTCCTCTTTTCCTAATTGGAGGAAGTTCATAAAGGTTTTGTGCAGGTCCCACCTTGATTTTTTTCATCATCTTTGAACTAGATAGGTTTTCTTCATGAATAGCTCTTTTCAAAGAGGTCCAGGTGAGCAGTGGGCCTTAGACATCTCCAGGCTAGCTGAAATTCTCCTTGGATCATACTTAGTATCTTTATGACCCATATTTGTGACAAAAGGTTATTTTAGTCTTTACATCTTCTGCTAAAGATTTGAAGCTACAATACTGAGGATCTTCTCCACGTTGCTTTACAGATTGCTTTTTGCATTTAGTTATGCCCTTCCTTGGTGTAGGTCTAGTGCATGCTGTCAACAACTCCCGTCAATCATCTGCATATAGGAAACATACTCCAGTAAATCCCTCCTACCTATTTCTAAGAACTAATTTAAAATGCCAAAAGTTTTGTAGCATTTATGGGAAGAAGACCTCTGCACCTCGAGGCGTTTTCAAATAGTCCACGTAATGGAGAGAGACACCGAACATTTCATGAGGAAGTGTTTTTCCTTGCAAATAAGGAAGTGTTTTTCATTGTAATACTCCTTGTTGAAATTTAAACAACTTATTCATGTTGGGTGTAGGTCACACCTAATTTATGTATGTATATATATGTATACACATATATGAAAATATACATATATTTAATTTTTTAAAAAAATATGTTATTTTACAAAATACAAATTTTACTTTTTTGTGTTTGTGTGGTGCTGGGGATGGAACCCAGGGCCTCACACATGCTAGTGCTCCACAACTTAACTATATCCCCAGCACAAAAAATAATTTTGATCAGTACATTTTTGGGTGAAAGAATTCTTAAGTCTTTAGAGACAAAGGGATAATGTTCTGGATCAGCTTTAAATCATATGAAAAACAAAATCCACTGATTTGAAAGTCCTAGAGATCATCTAGTCTATGTACTATTCGTTTACAAACTGTATTATAAACACTCAGATACGTAGGATGCCTTACACACAAACTTAGTGGCAAAACTGGGACTTGAGCCTCGTTTCTGACTTCTAGTTCTTTCTACCACTCAGCTTGTCTTCTTGGCTTATTACTTTGTGTACGATAGACTGAGAGTGGTAATTTAGAGATTTTCAAGCTTAACCTGTGCATTTGCTTTACATAGTATTTATTTCTAGCACATCATGTGCCCAATACTGAACTTGGGCCATGTAAACCTGACATATTGGCAGAAGGGTTGGTTAGAGAAGAGTTTGATGGACGTAAAATTAGTAAATTTTTAATGATGGGTTATTAAAAATACCTCTTCTTTCAGCTCTTTAAAAAAGAGTTTAAGGGCTTTCTAGAATTATAAAGACTTTGAACCTCTGTTACTCAGCTTTCTGTCACTAAAACAAATCCCTGAAGGGCTAGGGGTGTAGCTCAGTGGTAGGGCATGTGCTTAGTACATGAGATGTGAGAGACACTGGGTTCAATCCTTAACACCAAAAATGCAAAACCAAACCAAAACAACCAAAAATCCAACCCAACCCAACCAAACCACAGGTACCTGAGATAATTGACTTAGAAAAGTTTTATTTGAGGTTTCAGTCTATGGCCAACTGGCCCCAGTGCTCTGGCCCTGTGGTAAGGCGGCATATCATTTCAGAATCATGTGGGGGAGCCAAACTGCTCACCTCATGGTGGGCGGTGAAAAAGAGGAAGAAGAAGAGACCAGGCAGCGTCCCACAGGTCCCTTCAAGGGCATGTCCCCAGTGGCCTGAAGACTTCTAAGCCCCACTTCTTGAAAGCTTCTATCACCTTCCCAAAGTGACACTCCAGGGACAGATCCTTTACCACAGGCACCTTTAACATCCAAACCCTAGTAGAACCTAAATCTTACTAATCCAGAATGCCCAGTAGAGATTTCTGGAGTTGAAATTGTTGGGGAAGAGACAACTTTTGACTGACAAGTAATAATTTATTGGCAACAGAGTTGAAGATGGAACACAGAGAGTGGCAGCTATCTTTTATTCCTTCCGAGAAACATGGCAAGCTGGAGAGAACCACCAGTTACCCTGGAGGGCAGTTGAAACTGTGGCCCTGTAACAAAACTGGGAAGAGTTTACAAGGCTAAGGTTTAAACATATTTAGGGGAATGCAGGGTTTTATTTTTTTTATTGCGATTTCCAAGATCAAGTGCTTTAATTTACTTGGTTTCTGGTAAGGGAGAAATGACCATAATCAAGTCAGATTGAGTTTGTCTTTGGTATTTCCATCTCCTTTTTTTTTTGTGTGCAAAGGATTGAACTCAGGGGTACTCGACCACTGAGCCACATCCCCAGCCCTATTTTGTGTTTTATGTAGAGACAGGGTATCACTGAGTTGCTTAGTGCCTCACCGTTGCTGAGGCTGGCTTTGAACTTGCGATTCTCCTGTCTCAGCCTCCCAAAGTGCTGGGATTACAAGTGTGAGCCACCACGCCCGGCTTCCATCTCCTTTTTTGGGCCCTGGGGATCCATTCTTCTGGGTCTAACTTCCCCAACTCTCTATCAAAAGTGTGCGTCCCTTCTCAGGAAGCTGGACCAGGTGAGAGTAGCTTGCCAATGCTGAGTGAACATCATTAAGGAGATTTGGGAAAAGAAAGCAAACTCCTGACAGTATAGCCACCAGCACAACAAGCATCAAATAGTGGTCTCCACTCCGTTTCATTTCTTCGTCCATCCAACACACATTTATGGATCTGTTACCTTGGGTCAGTGACTGTGCCACATGCTGGGGATACAGAAGTGAGCACGTTAACATGTTCTTTGCCCGCATGGAGCTTACAGCCTTGTAGGAAAAGTCATGCTGCAGAGCCATGTGAAATGTCAAATTTCATTTCTCCTTTATCTTTGCTGTCTCTGTAGAGAATTGTTTTCATGAGCTTTGGAGGTTGTTCCCTAGGCAAGGGGCAAGGGCAAAATAGGAAAGAAAGGAGGGGAAGGAAATAGAGTGGGAAGAAGGGAAGGAGAAATAAAAGACAAGATGGTGACTGAGGGGGCATGGCAAAGTGTCTATTGGGATCGGATTTGACTTATGCTCTAAATCCCTCTGTTCATATTACATAGTCTTTGACACAAATAAAAGTCATTGCTGTATAGTATTGAAGGGAGATGCTGTTTGCCTTGGACTTCGGTGATGTGCCCCATCTGTGAGAGAGGTTCCTTAGTAGTTCTTCTCATTATCCCTCCTGGAAATTGAGTTTGTAGATTTAGTCTGTGGTTCTACCTGCAAGTACTGTCATGCATGCCTAACTACATTCTGAGGGTGGTCCCATAAGATTATAATGGAGCTGAGAAATTCCTGTTGCCTAGTGACTTCATAGCCATCATAACATAGCACAACCCATTACTCACGTGTTTGTGGTGATGGTGGTGTAAACAAACCTACCGTGCAGCCTGTCTTTCAAAAGTATTGCACAGACAATTATGTACAAGCATTAGGATACTTGCTAATAAACAAATGTTACTGGGTTATGTATTTACTATGCTGAACTTTTAATCATTACTTAAGAATGGACTCCTACTTATAAAACAAAAGTTTACTGTAAAACAGGATGCTGTATTATGCTGGCAGCAGCCTCGGATATCTCATATTTACTGCATCTCTGGATGCGTTATTTTCTCCTGTGCTTGATTTTATCTCACGTTTTGTTCATTATGCCCCTGGACATATATATACCATATACTAGGTGTGTAGTAGGCTATGGCATCTAGGTTTGTGTTAACTAACTACACTCTGTGGTGTTCACGCCTCACTTAACTATGCATTTCTCAGTACATATCCAGTCCTAAAGCCATGTATGGCTGTAATCCCACTTTGCTCTCCTCAGTTTGGAGAGCCTCAGATTAAAACGGAAGTGTCAGAGATGGGGAGGTCCCGGTTGGTGTCTGAGGTCCTTGGGGACAATAAAGGATCTGAAGTTAGTCCACAGTCAGAACTACGCAGAAGGGGTTGGATTAAGTTTCATTTTCCAAAAGCAGATTTTCTTTTCACTTTCACAGTGAAATTGGAAATTGGAACAGTCCTGGGAAAATGGGACAGGCGTCCCCAATCAAGAAAAGGCTGTTTACCCAACTCAGCAGAGGGGCCATAAGGGAGCGGAAGTCTTGATATAAAGAAAACTAAAAATTCTCCATCAAGAGGTAGTCCCTGCCAATTAGGAGCCAGGGGTCTAGGGAATCAGTACCTGGGCTGCCCTATGACAGGTGGACAGCGGGAGTGAGGGGGAAGGCCAAGGTTCACCCGGGAGATGAGAGGCAGGAAGCAATTCTTTGGGTTACTTTTTCCAGCCTGGAGGAAAGGATGTTTTGAAGTACATGCCCCGCCACCTAGGCACCCTAGTAAGCCGGCTGTGGGGGTCATGGTGGGGGTGGTAAGTAGAGGCACACCTCCTTCAGGGAGGGTGTGGGGCGGACGTTCACTTCTGGCTGGGTCCGCAGAGTGTCGGGAGGAGAGAGGGAGAAACCAGAAGAGTACAACCATGAGCTAGGCTCGCTGTTCCTGGCCGGGGTCCGGGCAGCCCGCGCTGTCCCGCATCCACCCGCTGCACGGCCACCAAATAAACCTAGGAGTTTTGCTTCCAAAGGGATTGCGAGGCAGTGGCAGGCGCGTCCTGCGCGTGCCCGTTCCCGAGACTCCCAGGCTTTCTCCTCCGCGGTACGGAAATTGACGTGAGGCCGACTTTGGTGCAATGCGAATTAGCTCTAGCCGGCAAGTCGGGAGGGGAGTGACAAGCTCCGGGAGCACCCGCGCTGGCCCGAGCCGCTGGGCCGGCGTCCACGCCCACCAACGCCTCGATCCCCCGGCCGCCGCCCGTCGCCATAACAACCGGCCCCCGCCCACCCGCCTGTCAGCGGGCCTGGCGGGCTCCGGCCGCCCGCCCCAGGCGTGTGGAGAAGGCGCCCCGCCCTGGGCACCCCGCATCCCGCCTCTGCGCACCCCCACCTCTCCCGGCGCTCCCGAGCGCCAAGCAAAGGCGCCCCCTCCCGCTGGAGGAGGGAAAGCCCTGGTGCCCCCAGTCTCGACTCCACAATAAAGCTCCTCAAGGACTAGGGCTCTCCCGCGAGCGCCCCAGCGCCCTGCACCTGCCAGGGTCCCCGCACCTGCCCTCGCTCGGCTCCAGGGCGCTGGCCGCCGGAGAGTGTGGCCTGGGCTCCAAGTGCGGCGCCCCCGCACCCAGGGCACGGCGCTCCAGGGGAGGGGAGCGGGACATCCCCGAAGGCGGCAGCGCGGGAGGCGGGGAGGCGGCCGGGGCGCGCGGGGAGGGCGGGGAGCCCGCGGGAGGAGGCGGGGTGGGGGGGAGCGGGGCGGGCGGCGGGGAGGGAGCAGGAGCGAGGCAAGAAAGTAGCAGAAAGTGAGGCTGGCAGGCGGCGGCAAAGGAGCAGGCGAGCAGCGGCGGCAGGAAGTCTCTGACCGAAACGAGCAGAAATAAGCCAGGGAGGGACCGCGACAGCGGCGGCGGCGAGAGCGAAAGAGGAAACTGCAGAAGAGGAAGCTCTGCGGCAGCCCCGAGCCTCCGGCCCCGCGCCCGGCATCCCGCGCGCCCCTGAGCCCGCGCCGCGCCCCCGGCGCCCCCTCCCCAGCGCGCCCCCGGCCGCCCCGCCGCGCGGCGCTCGTCTGCCATGGCCCGGGAGAACGGCGAGAGCAGCTCCTCCTGGAAAAAGCAAGCCGAAGACATCAAGAAGATCTTCGAGTTCAAGGAGACCCTCGGGACGTAAGTGGACGCTGGGGAGAAGAGGGTGGAGGTGGCCGCGGTATCCGCTGCACTGGCAGCTCCGGCTGCCATCACCACTGCCACCCCGGCAGGATCCCGGCTCATCAGGGCATCCTCATTGTCCGGTTCTCGTCTCTGCGGAGCCCCCCGCACGACCTCCGCGGCATGAGTCTGCGCCCCAGAGGTGGCACCGCTCCTGGGCGGGGGAGGGGGAGCTCTGGGCTCTCGGAGAACAGCCCACGCGAGCGGGCGACTTTCCACTTCCTCTGCCACCGCCGCCCTCGCCACTGCTTTCTCCCCACGCGTGACTGTGGGCTGAGCATGGTGGATATTGCTGTTTACTGGCTGTGTGCATTTACTCATCATGTGTATGGACGTACTGTGGCCACGAGAAAATCCCCATTTCTGTCTTTACATCATGTATTCACATGAAATTGACATCTGCACGTACTAGGTGTAGGCAAGACTTTGGATGGCCTCGCGATTATGGAAGAATTTTGCAGTGTTCCGGGTCACACGTGGGCAGAGCCTTACCCGAGTGTGTGTACATTTCACACGGGCTCAGCCGCTCGCGCTGGGGTGCGTGTCCCTATGGGAGTGTCTGCGAATGTCCCTGTACCGGGCGATTCTTTCCTGGACTATGTTTTAGTCCGATGTTGGTAGCTGCATCTCAAGAAAGCAGAAATAATCAGAAGTCGATGGTTACCAGTGCTCCAGGCAGGTGCTGCTCAGTTCAGCTGCGGTTCCTTTCTTGCCCATGAGTTGGTTTTTGTTTTGTTTTGGAGCGCTTCAGATTCTACGTAGAGGGACTGGTAGTGAAAGAGAATCAGGCACTGCTAAATGAGTCTGAAGTTCAAGTTGCCCACCCCCCCAGCCCCAGTATGCTCCGTTTCTGCTGTCCATTAGTACATATATATTCACACACGTGCTGTAAGAAATGAACATTCTGTAGAGGGTCAGGGAGGTGTTGATTTAGGCAGGAAAGAAAAAGAGGTGTTTCTTGGATAAATCAGTGTGTTGCCAGTGGTGCTCTTCTTTTCTGTCGTTCCTTCCTTTCCCCCCTTACTGTTTGTGTGGTTGGCTTGCTTTTCCAGACCCTGTTTTCATACCCACACTATCTTCTGCTGTGTGCTCAGGGTCCACTGCAGTTGTTAGTCATATTCCTCACCCCACCCCCACATCTGCAGTGGATCCCCCAGAGACAAGTTGTGAAGGCGGCATTCCCAACCAGGTTTCAGATTCCTGGGAAAGCCAGTGTGCCAACGGCTGGAATAGGGTCTTGGTGCTGTCTGTGGTGGCAATATTTTGGGAGGGCACCTGTGGGCACTGACTTGCTGTCTTTGTCTAAATGAAATCAGAAAGTACTTAGGTTTTTAATAAAGGGTTTCCCAGGTGAGGGGTTAATTTTGGTCAAAACGTTTGAACATTGTCATTAAGGTTTATTCAGGTTTGGGTTGTGACTCTGGGAAGCTCAAGTCACTGTGAAACAAGAATTGTGCCTTTTGCTTGGCATCCAGGGACTCACTATGTGGCATCAAGATGAGGGTACTGGAGAGAGTGGAGTCCTATCTTGTGTGAATGTGTCTCTTTACATGGCTTTTACCCATCTGGGCCCCTTTGCCTGCAGTCTCTTGGCAGGCAGATGCTGTCTCTGCTAACTGACTCCTGCTTTTGGGGAGAACCCCTGCCACCTCACCTCTGCAGTGGCCAGGCTGCTGAGGCTCAGTGAGCTGGAGCTCTGTTGAGTGGCTCCTGCTGTAGCCTGCTGTTTGGAGATGACTACGGGTAGCTGCTGCCTCTGGTAAGGATGGGTGGTTGCCTTCTGGTGCTGGACTTAACTCTGGCCAAACAGCTTCCTGATCTCTGGCCCCATTCTGGTAAGCTTTGGGTATGGATCTCTTCTAGGGCCCCAGAGTACTGCCTTCTGCCTTGGAAATAATTCTCGGCAAAGAAACTTCCCACTGTAGTGCTGGCAGGGGTCCTAGAAGAGTGAAATAAAATGTTCAAAATGTTTTTTACTCAATGACATAATAGTAATGGTAACCCTGGGCGGCATGATACCAAGTACCAGGCATTTATTCTAAATGCCTTTTCTGTATTAATTCATTTAAATTTCATGGTGACCTTATAATATAGGTATTTACTATTAAATTTGTGTTTGAGAAAACTGAGACATCAGAGAGATTAAGTGACCCGGCAAACATGAACTAGCTATTAAGTGGTGGAACTGATATTCAAGGCTAGGCAGAGCAATGCTTGATTATCCATATGGGGTTGAGCCACTTAGCAGATGTTTAATAATAATTTGACTTGGGCTGGGGATATGGGTGAGTGGTGGAACTCTGACATGCATGAAGTCCTAGGTTGATCCCCAGCACAGAAAAAAATTACTTAACTCTAGTATTTGGAAAGCTAATTATAATATTAATGCAAGTAAAACATAGAGGATAACCTGTTATCTAAATATGTAAGAATTTCAAAGCTTTTAGATTACCAACATCATTTTGTCTCCTTGGACTTGTTGAAAATGGTCCCAAGTTCAGGATGTCTGTTTCATCCTGGGCCAAGTCTAGGGACTTTGGCCTGAGTCTTAATATGAAGGTCACTTTCTGTCCCTTTGGAGTGGGTTTTGAGTTTGGTCTTTTTTTTTTTTTTTCTAAATGTTTATTTTTTTTTTAGTTGTGGGTGACAGAATATCTTTATTTTATTTTTATGTGGTGCTGAGGATCGAACCCAGTGCCTTATGTGTGCTAGGCGAGCATGCTACCCCTGCGCCACAATCCCAGCCCCTTGAGTTTTGGTCTTTTATCTTGTTTGTAATGAAGTCTCACATGAGTCAAAGGCATCAACAGTTATAATTGGAGTCCATTCCCAAAGACCTCTGCAGTTCCAATCACATTGTTTGTCACATCTTCTTTAAGATCCTAAGGCAGGAAAGCCTTCGAGAAGCAAGGTTGTCAGCTTACAGTGTTAAACCGCTTTTGAAATAAAGCACTGTAAAACCCGAGGAGCGCTCACCTTGCCAGCCTGTGTAATCTGATATTTGGCTGCCATATCCAGGTATCTTTCCTCCTCCTAGAGCAGAACACTTACTGTTGGAAGACGAGGGTCAAGCCATTTGGTCAGTGTGGTTAGAGGATGCTGCTGGAGAGTGGGGCCGAAGTGAGGATTGGCCCAGGAGGGTGGGCGGCACAGGGCAAAGCCGCTGGCTTTGTGGCTGGGGCCTGTGCTGGCTGATGCATGCCTGAGTCAGGCCTTTGGAAAAAGCCTTTCAACTCATGGCCTTCACTTTGGCCTTTTTAAAAAAGGGAATCCCAGAACCTAACCATAGCTCTGAATTAGGTGGTTAGACTTAATTACTGTTTATTAATCAACAACATGTTTTCAGATCCTTGGCACACGGTGAGAGCAAATAAATGTTGTGTAACACCAAATTAGGAATGGTAAACATTTCTGTTGGCACATTTGCTGAGCCTCTTGAGGCCATCTCTGCTGTAGATAGCATTCAGTGACTTCTGTTAGAACAGAAACCTAATGTATGCCATTTGGAGAAGTGTATGGATTGGAAGAAAGCTTTGGTGTGGCATCTGTGAAGTAGCTCAGTCTCATGGAAGTCACTTCTGTGATTCCCAGGCTATGAAATGCGTGTGAATAGACAAGCCCTTAATACTTGATACAGCCACAGTGACTTTCCCAACATATCTCATTTCCCTTGGAGTATGGAAAATGGCATGTTCTAGAAAACATACCCACATCTCTGCAGGGTATGAGTACATGTTTTTCATATAGACTGACCATCTGAAGTTGATTGTCCATAGGCGATTGGTCCAGCATTGTGAAAGATCTGAGCCTGGGTCCTGGGTCTGGCTCAGCCACCCAGGGGTTGTGTGGTCTGATTGGCCATTTGCCCACAGTACCTTCTCCCTGTCTCGGCTTGTCCATCTCTAAAATTAAAGAGAAGGGGAAGGCAAGACTAGGTGATTTTCAAGTGCCCTGACAATCCTAAAATATTGAGGCTCACCTGTGTCAGGAAGGTGCTTGCGATTGGTCCTCAGGGGCTTCTCTTGTATGGCTAGGTGCAGCTAATTTCTATTTGGAGGGGCATTTTTATGACTGTGCAAGTAGCATATTGAAACAGCCCAGAATCAGCCGCCTTATCTGGTGTAGTGTCGGTGGTAGTGGGTCCTTCATTAGAGAAGGGCCTGCTGGCTTATTCAGGAAGAGAATAAGCTGCTATTTCTCTGGGGTAAGTACTGTCTTTCCCCACCTGTCCCATACTTAAACTTCTTATTCTGAAATTGGTCAATAAATATGCCTGTTGAACACACAGGTGACTGATTTGTCTGAAAGCCCAGATGGGAAACAGACTAACTTCTCTTTTATGGGGTATATATGTAAGCAGGCAGGGGAGAGAATGCAAAGCTACTGGAGGTGGTTTGTATATTTGGCTAGTTGATTTAATGGTGTTTATTCTGTGATTACTCAGAATTTTAGTGCCGCTGAGAAGCATTTGAAAGACTGTTACTAAGAGAAAAATGGGGTCAGGAACCTTAGATTTCTATCCGAGGGTACCCCAGTGACATTTGCTATCAGTTTGGACTTCTTGTTTGGAGACATGATGTAAATTGAGCCTCAGATACAGTTGAAAATACCTTGCAAATGCCTATATTCTAGGCACCGGGATATATTCCAGCAGGAGAGGATGCTTGCTGTCTTGGGCTTCCATCCTGGTGGGGAGCCAGGGGACAAAAGAAAGAAGGGAAGTGGACAGTGTGTTTTGTGATGGGCACATTAGGCAGAAAATGAGTCAGGGAGAGAGGATTCGTGGGGATGGGGTGGGAGCAGCTTGAGGTTGGGTAGCCAGGGAAGGCCTTGCTGAGAAGCTGATCATTTAAATTAAGATCTGAAGGACCTGAAGGATAGCTACAGATAGAATGTTCCAGTCAGAGGAAACGGCAAGGCAGGTGTCTGAGACAGAGCGTGCCTGGGAACTCTGAGACCCGGACACTTCAAGACCAGTGTGGCTAGAGCTGAGGCTCCAGGGAAGGACAGTGGGAGCTGGGCTAGGCAGAGTGCAGGTAGGTGAGGGTAGGAGTGGGTGGAGGGGTGGGCAGAGCTGAGGAAGGGCCTTGTGAGTAGACGTGGGTTCTTGCTCCAAGAGACCAGTTTGGAGGCCACTACTAGGATCCAGGGGAGGGATAATGGCTCTTTAGAATTCAAGGTGATGAGTGGCCGGATTCTAGATGAATGTTGAAGGTAGAGGCAATGGGAGATGCTAGTGGGTTGGACATGGGGTGTGGGATTCTCCAAGGATTTGGGGTTGGGAGACCAGTAGGTACGTACTATTGGTGATTTTGTTCACTATTTTCAGAGATTTTCTGAGCACCTGTTCTGTCTGCCCGGTGGGGTTATCCATGGTCTGGTAATAGTTTCCAGGGCAAGTGTAGTTAGGCCCTGTAGACTTCTGGGCTGCCCTGATGAGGACCTCCAGCATTTTTTTTTTCAATATTTATTTTTTAGTTGTAGGTGGACAGAATATCTTTATTTTTATGTGGTGCTGAGGATCGAACCCAGTGCCTCACGCATGCCAGGCGAGCACACTACCACTGCGACATAACCCCAGCCCCGACCTCCTGCATTTTTAGGTGAAGTTCTGGGAAGGAGTGACTTCTGTCACAGTGGGAAAGTCTGTGACAGGCTGGGAATTTAGCAGCAAGATCTGTAACTTCTTTTGTATTTGTGTGGAAATACAGTTTTATGCTTTTAAATTACATCAATAGGAGGGTTAGATCTTTTGACAGGTGGGCCTATAACCTGTAGCTCTCTCTTCCACTTGACTGGGGAATGTGAAACCCAAACATTCAGTGGACAATAATATACATGAGAACTCCTGCGACCCCTGTCTTTGGTAGACTGCTTTCTATTTGGAAAGAAAAAGTCAAACATTTTTCTTGACTGGGAAAAGACAACCAACTCTAATATCCTTATGGAAGAGTACAGTGGGGTCTGGAATGGGACTTCGGGGTAGAGCTTGTTCCCGGGGGGGCTAATGAAGACTGGTCTCAAGTATAGTTTCTGGTTCAAACTTGGCATCTGATAATTAGGCTTGGCTGGTGCCACAGGGGACATTTGTGTGCTGTTGGGAGGATTTCAGGGGTTAACTTGTTGAGTTTTTCTTTGGCTGGGTCTCCATAAATCCCTTTAATCTTTCCTTTCCCCTAAATAAATCTCTCTAAATCCCCTTCAATCTCTCTCCTCCTGCTTCTCCTCTCTCCTCTGGGAGGGCTCAGGCATTGGTCCAGCAGGGAAGTGTCACAGCTTTGGTCAGCTTGCCTGAGGGTGGCAGACCCATCCTGGCAGCATCTCAGATTCCATGGGAGGGAACCTCATGAGGGAGCCCAAAGCTCACTGGGGACACCTTTCTTTAATTAATGAAGGAACTGCCTATAGGTAGCCAATGAAAGCCTGGCTCCCCAGTTAGCGGACCCAGGTTTCTTTTCTGACTCAATATGGCCAATTCCAGCACTTATGTAGTTAAACCAGGAGGACACATGAACTCCGGGCGAGATGCCAACATTATTTTTTTTTTCAGTCTGTGTTGGTTATGTACTTTTGACTTTCTGTGGCGTTGGAAGATCACGTTTTCTCTGGGTTACTTTTTATTAGATTCCACTTTATTATTTTTTTTTAAATATTTTGTTTTGTTGTAGATGAACACAATATCTTTATTTATTTTATGTGGTGCTGAGGATCGAACCCAGTGCCTCACGTATGCGAGGCAAGCGCTCAACCGCTGAGCCATAGCCTCAGCCCTCCACTTTATTTTTTTAAGGGTTATTTTGCAATACATGGATTATTCAGGCTGCAGTCAGAAGCAAGGGTAACCTCCAAATAGAGGTTGCAGGTCAAGTTCATTCTGTGGCCGACCACGTTCATTCAACATCTTCAGCTATTGGCTGTGTGCTTTGTGTTGTTTTCCTTAGTATTTCAGCAGGACTCAGAAATACAGGTCTTCCCTCTCCTGGTGGACACCAAATCTTGAAGGTAAACCTTTAAAATGGGCCGGGCAGGCCCCTTTAGAAATGGACTTGAAAGCTAGGTCCCGCACTACCATTCCTAGCTGTGTGTCCCTGGATAGGTTCCTTAACCTTTCTGAGTTAAGATGGTGATAGAAGTTGTTGCCACGTGGGATTGATATAAGGATTCAGTGATGTACAGAGGTACCTGGCACATAAATGGGATTGAAGAAACAGCCAATGTCATGAAGCTGTAAATTGACTACCCAAGAATATTCAGGGCCATTACCAATGAGGAAGAATCTGACAGTATGTGTCAGAAATTGATTTTTGGAAGCTCTTGTTGCAAATATGCAGAGTGATGCAAATGTGACCTCTCAAAAAATTGATTCCAGCAACCATAAACAGGTCCGCTCTTGGCTGGGGAGAACAATTGCTATTTGTTCTTCACAGCACAGTGAGGAGCTAAATATCCAGGCTCTGAGGGTGCAAGGGAATGGGTGCAGAGAGATCCTGGCTGGATCCACTGCATCCTAGCTGCGTGGCTTTGGAGGAATTATTTGTACCATTCTGAGCTCCATGGCCTCAGGAATAAAACACGACAACCCTGGGACCTAATCTAAGGGTTGTGGGATAGTGCTTAGCACATCTGTGCTCAGTGAATGCCAGCTCTCTCTCATTCATCCCTGCTCCTCAGAGGCCATTTGCACAGACTTGGAGGGTACACTGAGCCATTCAACATTTTCTCCCAGCAGGAGGTGATTAGTTCTTGTGGTGCCAGCATTAACCCAAAGACTCGGCCTGAAACTTCCTCTGGGCCACTCGTGTGTTGGAGTGACCTAGTTTGCTCCACGTCACAGGTTCATCCCTTCCTCTAGTTAGCTCATCAGCTTTGTCTCTCTGGCCCTCTCGCAGCTCCTGAGCTGGGCGTGGGAAGTCTGTCCCTCTCCACTTGAGCTGGTGGTCTTCCCATCACCCTCTGCCTCTGCTCCTCCTCTTCAGCTTCAGCTTTTCTTATTGCAGAATTGCTTCAACGTTTCTGCTTTGTTACTTCTTGAAAATCATATTTATTTATTTTTAAAATTATTTTTGAATTTCCAAAAATTTTTTATGTTTATAGTTATTTATTTTTTAAACACATTAAGATTGAAAATTTCAAACATACAAAAGAAGAGATAATGATACAATGAACACAATGTGTTCATTAGTCTTTTTCAACAATTTGAAAATCATATTTTGATTAGATGACTTGAATCACAGTGTCTTCCCATCATGGAATTGTGTTGTTTGAAATCTCCATGTGCTGAATTTAATGTTCTAGTGTTTGAGAATGGCACTGTGTGTGTGTGGTGTGTACACTCCATGAGTACATATAACAACTTGTGTAAGAATCTCTTGAGGTGTGGGGTGTAGCTGGGTAGATCGCTTGTCCAGCACAGGTCAGGCCCTGAGCTCCATTTCAATCTCTTTATAGGGGTGGTTTGGGTGAGAGTTGGGAGAAGGTCTCAAAAGCTTCTAATTTCCCAGGTCACAGGGTCCAACCTTGAGCTGATTTCCAGGTTGGGCTTTATCCCTCTTCTTGACTGTTCCATTTTAGCCCTTTTGGTGGCCAGTGTCTGGGTCATGATTTTTGGAACCTCTGTAATAGGGTGAACGGGGGGACGAAGGTCTCACAGTGAAAGTAGTTAATATTCTATTTGTTGAATGGCTGTGAACTGTATCTGAAGGTATCATATTAAATAAAACTAGATTTCCTTTTCTTTTTCTTTTTTGATTGGTTTTAGTGGTCTGAGCAGGAAGTGACTATTATTTTTATTTTTTTTAAAGAAATTTATTCTTTTTTTTTAAACATTTATTTTTTTTTAGTTGTAGGCAGACAGAATATCTTTATTTTTATTTTTATGTGGTGCTGAGGATCGAACCCAGTGCCTCACGCATGCCAGGCGAGCACGGTATCACTGCGCCATAACCCCAGCCCTGAAATTTATTCTTTTTAGTTATACTCAACAGCAGAATGCATTTTGACATATACCTACATGGAGTATAACTTCCCATTCTTTTTTTTAAAATATTTTTTTAGTTGTCGAAGGATCTTTATTTATTTATTTATTTAAAAATATTTTTTAGTTGTTGAAGGATCTTTATTTTATTCATTTATTATTTATATGTGGTGCTGAGAATCGAACCCAGTGCCTCACGCATGCTAGGCAAGTGCTCTACCACTGAGCCACATCCCAGCCCCGAATCTTTATTTTATTCAATTATTATTTATATGTGGTGCTGAGAATCGAACTCAGTGCCTCACACACGCTAGGCAAGCGCTTTACCGCTGAGCCCCAGCCCCAGCCCTATAACTTCTCATTCTTGTAGTAGTAGTAACTTGTAGTAACTTCGCATTCTTGTAGTAAAACCTGATTTTCAAGTGACCTTGTACGCCTCCCCAAAACTCTCTCCTGCCAAGGCCCACAGTATTGTGGAGGAAAAGAGAAAAAAAAAAAAAGGAAAACAAACTGATCAATCCCCAAATCCAAACCTTCATAGAAATTTGGGGTAGAAGGAGGATCAGAGCAGTAGAGTCAGGCAGTCTCCCAGACTGACTGGCTAGGCAGTGTCCTCTGACCTCAAAGAGCTGTCCACATACAGGCCGAAACTTTCTTAATCTAGAAAACAAAATGACTTCTTGGGATTGGCCTTAGAACTGTATACAAATACCTCACAACAGGTTGACAGCCTGTCAGTCATTGCTGTGTAAGAGATTTCAAGGGCAGCACTATTGCTCCCGAGATTGAATGGGAGAGGGGAGGGAGAAGAGGTCGCTCTGGTCTTGGAACTTGGGGGGAACGAGGAGGGGTTCTCATAGGTTGCAGACTGGTGAGTGGAGGGCCAGTGAGGACAGGGTGAGGGGCTATGGGAAGGATCCAGGCCAACTCACATTAACTATTATAACCCTGGGCCCTGGATTCCAACCCCAGCACTGCAAAACAAAATACCCAGCTCCACACACACACTTGGGCCCTGGCCCAGCCCAGGCCCTGGAAGGCGGTGAGCCCAGCATTGCCCCTGAGGCCTTCCCTCCTCTTCCTCCTCCCCCAGCTCAGGGCCTCCCAGGCCAGGCCAGGACTGTTCGTGCCATCATTCAGTCATACCATGGACCAGGGCCCCTCTAGACCTGACTGCAATCCAACTGCTGCTTCTGTTAGAATTGCCTCCAATAGCAACAGAAACGTGAAATGAACTCCTTTTTTTTTTTTGGTACCAGGGATTGAACTCAGGGGCACTCGACCACTGAGCCACATCCCCAGCCCTATTTTGTGTTTTATGTAGAGACAGGGTCTCACTGAGTTGCTTAGGGCCTCGCCATTGCTGAGGCTGGCTTTGAACTCGCGATCCTCCTGTGTCAGCCTCCCAAAGTACTGGAATTACAGGTGTGTGCCACTGCGACTGGCTTAAAATGAACTTTTGGAACAGACCTTGTATATCAGTTGGGGACATCCTGAGTTTGGCAATAATCTACAAGGATCCTATTCCTTGGATTCTTTTTGACTATGCTAGTGTGGCTGATAAAACTGGAGTTTGTGGTCACAGTAATGACTTTTAAAAAATGTTGGCCTTCTGGGACTCTTTAGTTCTTTCTTTTTCCTTTTTTTTGGTGGGGAGGATAGCGCAGATTGAACCCAGAGGCACTTAAATAATGAGCCACATCCCTGTTATGTTTTATTTTTTTATTTTGAGACAGGGTCTTGCTGCGTTGCTAAAGCCCCACTGAGTTGCTGAGGCTGGCCTTCAACTCATGATCCTCCTGCCTCAGCCTCCTGAGCTGCTGGGATCTTTGGTTCTTTTTGACAACTGGGATATAATGAGAAGACCTCATATTTGAGTGTTCTTTTTTTCTTTTTTAAAGATCATGGTTAAGAAATGCATAAAACTGAATATTGTCCTTTTGTGTCTGGCCTATTTCACTTAGTATATCTTAAGAGTTCATCTGTCTTGTAGCAAAAAGTCAGAATTTTCTAACTTTTTGAGGCCAAATCATTCTCCTGTGTGGTGCACCACATTTTGTTCATCCGTCAGTGGATGTGACATGGATGTGCTTTGATCTCTCGGCTGTTGTGAATAATGCTGCTAAAAGCATGAACATTCAGATCTCTCTTTGAGACCCTGCTTTCAGTTCTTTCGAGCATAGGTCCAGAAGTGCAGTTACTGGGTCTCATAGTAAGTTCTATTGGATGTTCTGGGGAAGTGCCGTATTGTTTTTCCACAGCTATGTGGTGTTTTGCAGTTATCAAAGTTGTTTCTGCATCCGTAATTCCTGCAGCAGCCCTGTGAGTGAGTGAGCTGTAATTATTGCCTCATTTTACAGATAAGCAAATGGAGGATGAGAGGGGTTAAATGACTCAAGTTATTTATGTTGCTAAGTGGCAGGTGAGGGTTTAGGAGGCTTCTGACTCCAATCCGGTGCTTTTCTTCCAATCTCATGTGGCTAACAAGATGGTTAGAGGAGTCAATGGAACATAGAACCACTGACTGATAAAAAGAAAAGAGAAAGACCCACACTTCACCATTCTGTGGTATGACCAGGAGACCACTGGAGCCTCTGTGTATTGTAAAACTGCCCTGGCAGGACGGAAGTCCTGATTTACATTACTTGCCAATTCCCATGGTGTAAATACTCCCACCTGGGTGGGTGGATTTCAAGCCCTCCATGGTTAAACAACCTATGGGGTAACCCATGAATTAGGCTCTCTTGAGTGGGGATGGGGGTGCTTCAGCACACCTCTGAAGGAGGAGGAGGTCAGGAGATCTGAATCTTAGTTCTGGCTCTTCCACTGAGGAACCAGGATCTCAATCTTATCCTCCTCTGGGCCTTGATTATCTTTTTGTCAAATGGAGATACTTACACCTGAATTACACCTGCTTACATTGGTAAGTCCCTAATAAGATAAGGCACATGTGATGCAGGTGTACAGTGAGGCTGAACACAGACAGAAGGTATTATTATCTTCTGAAGATGACAGCTTTAAAAATATTCCTTTCTTGACGCTGGAGGTGCAGCTCAGTAGTAGAGTGCTTGCCTAGCATGTGCGAGGCCTTGGATTTGATCTCCAGCCCCGCCACCCAAAAAATTCTTTTTTTATAAATGTTAGCATCGTGGTCACTCTTTGAAACCTAACTATCATCTTTTGGGTAGTATTCTCATATGTTGACCTTGAATCTATAAATGTCAACACAGCCCCTGAAGTTTCATATTTTATTTTATTTGGCTCTGTTCAGGTGTCCTTTTGTTGTTTTCATTCTCAAGGTTCAAGTGATTGGTACTGTAAAGCGAAACTTTTTAAAGAAATTATAAGAGCAACTTATCATTCTTGTAGAGAATTTTAAAAATATGGAAGGGTATTGTCTAAGTCTGTTTTCTGTTGCTAT